>CM074726.1:125846965-126136965 GCA_037306005.1 Rhinophrynus dorsalis
TCTCTGTGCTTTGTTTAAAGCTATGTACTAAATGAGGTGCAGATGGTGTAATGTATTGCCTTTTCCTTGCATATAAAATGGGGCTGGTGTATCAGGTTTCGTGTCTGTAAAGGCTGTAAATCATTCATACATTCATCCCAACAATCTTAAATAGGTATATTCTTAACCTTCTGAGTGCCAGAGAGTTATCAAATGCATTACAACACAATGCACTGGATACCTCTCTAGCATACAAATCTGACCTGTTGGTATGCCCTAAGGACTGGCACAGAGAACCACTACCAAAGGTTCTCAAAGTCCTCCCTCAAGCATGACCAACAGTCCAGATTGTAAGGTTACCCTCACTGTATCACAAAATGTTCTTCCATTTACATTTTAAAGACCCCATTTTCACCTTACATATTCTACAAGTGCAGACAGAGGAAGGATCTGAATCGCACTAAACCAATAAATAAGGGGTTATGTTGAATACTAGCTCAAGCAAGCAGGTGCAAAGCAATGAGCAAATTGATCATAGGAACAAAGAGGGGTCCTCATAGATAGAGGACAAGCTCATTGCTATATTTATGCACTCTAGCAGAACCGTAAACAAAATTGGATTTATGATAATCCATAGTAGGACATCCAGAATTGGTAATAAAAACAACCTCTTTATTTAAAATTAATTAAAATAAACATGAAACACTACAAGTCAAAATAAAGGGAAGGTAATAGCTATCAAGTGGTGTGTATAATAAAGAAATCTTACTGTGACCAAAGAAATATAAAAGTATATCCAACACCAAAGATAGTTGCTTCCAAGGAAAATCACAGTAAAGGGAATAATATCCCCTACAATCCTTTGGATGCTAGAGCAATATTATTCCTCTTACTGTGATTTTCCTTGGGAGCAACTATCTTTGGTGTTGAATACCATTTGTGGATGTCCTACTACGGATTATCATAAAACCGATATTGTTTAGGGTTCTGCTGGAGTGCATAAATATAGCAATGAGCTTGTCCTCTATCTATGAGGACCCCCTCTTTATCTGATAAAGACTAACTTATTTGGTAGCAGGAAAGCTATATAATTCTCAGTCACTGGGGTATGAGGCAAAGGTTGAACTTGATGGACTTGTGTCTTTATTCAACCTAATTTACTATGTTACTATATTCTACAAGTGCATAATACATAAAGTAAAATTACCCATCCTTTATTTTTTTCATTTTATTTACACTGAGTTTGAGCTCCCCAGATCTCAGTTTCTAGAGATGTTCCAGAGCTTTCATTCTGATAATGCGAATAAAGAGATAGCTGTACAATATTGCATTCAGTAGAATTTTAAGAATAGAGTAAAGTGTGCGACTGGCTAAGGCCACTGAAGGGAGGGCTCTCCACAATTATAAATCCTGATGGTCATAAATCACAATTTTGTACCCTTTAAACCCCTCTTCCCTATGATCTGGGCCACTTCATACAGCTTTCACAACATGTGAAGCCAGGGGTGAAAACTCAGCATCATATGCAGAGAGGGGTTCAAAGTCATTGGTGTTTATGCACTAAGGAATGATAAATAGGTGATAAAGTGAAGATAACTTCTCCAGTGATATCATTCTCCAATTCCTATATTATTCTACAGAGCCTATGCTCCATATTGATCTCTCCCGTTTGGAGAATTGATATTACCAAAAACGTTATCTCCACTTTATCACCTCTTTATCACACCTTAGAGCATAACCACAATTACTTCCCAAGCTACAGTATGTATAAGCACATAACATTGTGGGATCCTTAGTGTGATCTCATTGCTCTTTGAACCTGGTTTACAAAATTCTGTTATTATGTGTTTAAATAATCGCTTTTAATAGATGAGTAAAACTGGTGTAGTTATTACTTAACCCCATTGATGCTAGAGTGGCCTCCAATATATTGCAAAGCATTGTACTGGAGACCTCTTTAGCATTCAAAGGATTAAGAAGACCTGCTGCGTTATACTTTGTCTAGGGCCCACCAACAGCTTAAAGCAACTCTCTGTAGTGCTTTAGGCTTTAAATATCATTATGCTTCCTACTGGACAAAAAAGACACTGAAGCACTGGGTCAAGTTGTGTTCACAACTATGAAAATCCTAATCAGATCATTATTTAGTAGCATCATTAAATCTTCATAGTCTATAAAAGTTGTTACACATGCACACATTATTATTCCCAATTGTTTTAATATCTCTTTGTTTGGCATTTTGTAATATTTTTCAAAAACTACTTTGCTAATGATTATGCTTGTGAATAATATATAACAATACATGATACTCTGGTGCACTGTAATTCATGTTTCAGCAGGTAATATAACTTACAAATTGCTAGTTATTGTTACATTGTTTTAACTATAATATTCTAAAACTAACTGGGAATTCATTATTGCATTCTACAAATGAATTGCATCTACCAGGCATATTTGATTCTGTTCAGTGTCTAGAACATAAAAAGTAAGCTTGACAAGGACGGTAAAGGTAAAGCATAAAATTTGAAAAAAAAAAAGAAAGAAAAAGAATAAATTGCCCAAAATACTGAAATCTTCCCTGCAATTATATAATTAATCCCATGCTGAGTTGTGTTTAGGTCACAAACATTATAAAATCTGCAGAACTTTCTTAAATTGACTAATGCAAATGAGACAAACATTTTAGTTAATTGAGCCTTATGAAGAAAGGTAAAGTGGAGCAATTCTGGATCAGGACAACTGCACCTCAAGGACAAATGAAAATCCTCCATATACCCATTGATTTCAATTGAACTTTTTAACCCCTTGAAGCCTAAATAGGCCTCCAGCACATTGATTTGTAATACGTTGGAGACCTCTCTAGCATTAAAAGGTTTAAAGGCAAATGTAAATCAATGAGACATTGTATTTTCTCTTTATGACGTGGTAGATATGCCCATGAAATATATACAAGTCTACCAGTTAGTGTTAACCAGCAGTGGAACTTCAGTATATGCAATAGAGAGTATAAAACAAGGTGCAGAAGAATGGGATTCCATAAAATACCCATACACCCCCACACTAACCTCATGTTGGTGCAAGAGATCTTAAAGTAAGAATTTTAGGTGTAAGTAACTTATTAACTTGGTATTAGGCAGGTACAGGTCTAAGGGATTAGTTACAGAGCTGGCTTAGCATGGAAAGGTCATAGTATAACACCCTTTTGTTTTTCTACATAAGACTCATTGGTGCAGTCCTGTGCCAAACCTATTGCACCACAGGAGATGAATAGATAATCCCTGAAATTCCCATTGATTTAAATGTTTCTTCATTTTTATGTTGATTCCTCTTTCCTTTTTTCCTTTTTTTTGAAGAAGAAAAAGAACTTTAGTGTTCATTTGAATGTAGCAAAGAAAATAAGATAGAGGGAGTGGACCCTCAAATTTAAGATACATATATTAGAACTGTATAATGGTACATAAAGTAGTAAGAAATAATTCAATAAAGAGTGTACACATAGTGATAATTACATCACATAAATTTGGATGCTATCATCTACAGTATATACAGTAGAGTACTCCTGTGCCTTAAATACAATGTTGACTTAACAATCAGTCATATCAGATAGACACATGTTAGCTTAATTGGTGAACAAACAAAGGAAACAAAAATAAAGAGGACCTGGGATTAAAGGGGGTATTAAACTGTCATGTAAAAGAAAGTTTGCGGCAGTCATTTAAAAATGAATTACAATGAATTGTATAAAGAAAGTAAAATTGGAAGGCAGTTTCTTGGGATTGTTGTTATGCAGGTTTTGATCTGGGGAACTTTGTATGCAGCTTTAAACTGTAATTTAACCAGGGGCTTTCAAATAGATTCTTAGCTCAACATGTAATTTAAGGCTAGAGAATGAGTCTTTTCTAGTTCAATTAATTATTTAAAGTGATAGTAATGTTTCACAAAAAACAGCTCCGATTAATCTTCATAGTATTTTGGTCATGGAGAGTGTTATTTCAATACTGTCAGAGTTGTTGTTCAAGAGTAATTGAATGATAAAGTATCCCCCTCCTGACCCTTTTACCTAGTGTAAGTCACCTCCCCTCAGATGTGGAATCTGGTCTCTTGACCGGACAAGTTGCAGCAAGGGACATTTTTCTTATTGTGATGATAAAGAAAACCCTGCCCCCCTTGACAGGTTTCTCCTTATGCTCAGTGAAGTTTGTCCCATGATGCGATCCATCCGGACATTCTTACTGCTCTGAGGTGAGCAGTGCTAGTTTAGTAAAAGGGGTGAGAGGGGGATACTTTATAATTCAATTACACTTGAACTACAATTCGTACAGTATTGAAATAATGCTCTCCATGGCCCAAATACTATGAAGATTAATCTGAGCTTTTTTTTTGCGAAACATTACTATCCCTTTAGCAAGTAGGAAGTGGTTGGAGGATTCGTCATTTAGCAGCATTTATTAGGTGGAAGAGGAACATTTTATTTGACTTGATGAGGGAGGTGTCTTAAGGGAAGGTTGTATCAAATAGATAAATCTCTGGGTCAAGAGAAAGATTTTTAGAACATCATTTATGAATGATTCATCCTGTATAAGGGTGGGTGAAAAATTAGAAAACTTTCCTGCATGACTTTTCAGGAAAAATGGCTGATCTTTCTCTTTTTCTGTAATGCAAAATGTTCCTCCTTTTCCCCTATTCCAGCAAATTTTTTGCCTATTCCAACACATTGTTCACCTATTCTAACAAATTTGTATTCAATTCTAACACATTTTTATCCTATTCTAACACATTCTAACACATTGTTCTCCTATTTCAACATATCTTTCCTATTCCAACACATTTATTCCTATGTCTCCTATGGTGCAACATTTCCCAGCACAATAATACTTCTTCTGAGGGCTGTACTTTACAAATAAGTGTCTGAAAGTCAAAGTTGTGAGTCCTACAGCAACATATGCCTTGAAAAATCATGCAGAGTGCATTTGCCTTTTGCCAACAACATTTACTTCCTGCTTAGGTAACACTGGCACATATTCATTATGATGTCAAGTGATTAAAAAAAATAATAATAAAGTACAACCTACAATGTGGCAGATGTGTATGGTAGTGGGGGTGGGGGACTACCGTGGTGTAATTGGTGGTACCTTGACAAACTGCATCCACCCCAGAAGGAGAGGGATCATCATCATTTATTGCACATGCTGCAGCAACCATTGCTGCAATCAGTTTTTGCACTAAAACTTTACTTCCACACCCTTGTACTTCTTCCACCTTTCTCCCTCTCGCTTGTGCATTTGCTAGACATTACTTAACTACTAGGTGTGTTTTTACTTTCTACAGTACACAACTGATAGAGTGTGATGTCTTGCCTTGGCCCTCAACAAAATTCTGAACTATTGTTTCTTTTATTTCATTTTGTCAAATAAACACTATGCTTAGATTTTACTCTTTCATTGTTTGTCTTTCTGCCCAGCATTTGCGCTTCCCATATCTCTCCATTTTATTATTTTTTTAATTATTTTAATTAGGAATACATGGGGGGGTTATGCACTAAGTCATGATAAAGAGGTGATGAAGCAGACATAACTTCTGCAGTGATATCACTTCTCAAATTCCTATGTTGTTGTATAGAGCCTTTAAACTAAGATCTCCAAAGTTTGAGACATTTTAGTGCATTGGCTTCATAGAATGACATAGGACTTGGAGAAGTGATATTACTGGAGAAGTCATCCCTGGTTTATCGCCTCTTTATCATGCCTTAGTGCATCTCCCCCATCTTGTCAGCGAAGCATCCATTAACTACTACACAGGCCAAGATCAGGTATTATGAGAGAGTGGATACATATCATCTCTAGACAGTGCTAGAGTACAAATACACCAGGTAGAGAAATTCAGAGTTTTAAGAAAATTAATTTCCCTTCAAGAAAACTACAGAGATAACCTCCCCCTCTCCCCTATACAACTATGAACTAGATATACCTATACTACCCTAGCAGTCTGAGCACTCTCTACCCCCAATTCCAGAATGCCTTGTTTCTTGCCCACTTTTCAATGAGGTTATCATTCCACTGTCATAATTGCCGAGTGTGCATAACTGCATCATCACGCATTCCAGCTCATGTATCCACACAGGCCCCAGATTCTCTCAAATCTATAAGGAGACTCTCATTTTACAGAAATGAGGCTGTAGTGTGGAATATTAAGGTTCATTAGATTGACCCAGTGAATGTATATTGGGGGTTTTCCAGACATCCATGCCATAGCCACATAACTAGGACGAATGTCATCAGGTAGAATTGAAAAGATATGTATTTTGGGGGAGAATGATAATGGCCAAAATAACATCTCTGATATAGTATTGAGGACCGGGGTCCAGAATCTAACAACCAATGGACATTTCCAAATGAGAAGCAGGTCTGAATTTACATCCCAGGCAACCATAGGCAAGATATTCTAGGTACCTTTAGCAACTCCCTTGGCCACACTCCCACTCCCACTCCTCACATGACAGTGAGGTGTTAAATAATAGCCTGTAGAGGAGTATAAAACTGGGGCTGGGGCATAGCTATTGCTTTGGACACACACACACACACACACACACACACACACATACACACACAAACATGCAATTAGAATGTGGATGTGACCAGCACAACTGAGGCATCCCTCAAAATTTTGAGCTCTAAGCAGTTGCCTACCCTGCCTATTGGGAAATCTGGCCCCAATAAGAGGCAAGAGAGTGCCATGGGCCACCCCACATCTAATACTTTCATGTCCGTCAGGTTTGCCACACTGGTGTGAAGAATACCATGTGAAGTACTTTTAGTTGTATTGGTTAGGTTTCTATCATGTATAGAAACTTCATAAGGACTTGTTTTAGCCATGTCCCATTTCCAGTCCTCAAACCTGTCGAGACCCTGCTCCTACTGGCTTCTTAATCTGCCCAAGTTTGAAAGTGTCTCTGAGTGGTATTGTCATGTTTAGTTTGTATACAATTTTGTGGAGCATTGTCCTTTTGATTAAGTTCATTCTGCCAAATCATGAATGATATAAGGAGGGTCTTCCACTGTTTCAGGTCTTTGAATATATGCTATTAATGATTTGCTGTTTTGGAGGATTATATGCTATGTATGAGGCATAAGAAAATCTTTTGTGGAATGGGAATTTCTGCTTCAAAGTACATTTTCTAATATGGGTACAGTGACATTTAGATGGTTGCTAAAACTGATTTTAGATTAAGTGATGCTATAGTAGGAGTTGAATCAATAGGGGAAGAGAGGATGATATATGAAGAAGAGGACATCATCAACAAAGCTGGAGGCCTTAATTGTGACTAGACTAGCCAGGAGTCCTGTGATTTGAGGTGTGTCCCTAAAATGTTTTAGGAATGATTCAAGGGCCAAAACAAATATGATGGGTTATAGGAGGGAAACCCATTACTATGACTTTAGATGGAATATATATATATATATATATATATATATATATATATATATATATATATATATATATATATATATATATATATATATTTATAATCCAATTTAAACCTATCTCTGTTGTGACTAAGAGAGCAGGGATTTTATTATATGACATTGTATAAGTTAGGGCAATCACCAGAGCTGTATTTTCATCTCAGGAGCCCCTAGGCACAACACTCTCAGGGTCCCATAACTCTGCCTTTTCCCCACTCGTAGAAACACACTTTATGTATCCACACCCTCTTTTGGGGCAATACCCATTATTAGATTTATTCTTTACATCAATGTGGCAATTTTCCAAAGGTAGAATATATGTTACAGGTAGGGATGAGGTAGATACAGAATATATACAGACAGCATAAACTAACTTTACTAGATATTCATCCTACTCCTTCCCCTTGTTTAAGAGTAAGACCCAAGTAATGGAAAGGTACGTGTACCAAAAGATCAACCTAATACTGAAAAACCAAGCAGTGAACATTAAATTATACAGTGCAGACAGATGTAATCTCCAAAAAAGGCACAAAGCTATTGGCAGATGAAGAAAATCTTAATATTTTGCTGACTGTAAAATCCTAATATAGACCCCAATTCAGTTTTTTTTGTGGTTGCTCCCTTGTGTTGGATAAGTTACAAAATGTATTTAAATGATAACAGTTATCTATTAAGGGAAGTTGTTTGGATAACAGTGTTTAAATGTCATAGCATAAGACTGTCCAACCCATTTGCACAAGGAATTTCATTGACAGGCCATGTTTTCTAGGCAACACAGACTAACACCTTGCTTGATGATATACTCTGCAGGCAGCTAATTGATCAACTGACTGTTAATTAAAGTAACCCAAGTCTTATAGCTGAGTGGTCCTTGAGAGCAGTTAGAAAACCCTACTGCAGTCACAAGTACAGGGATTTCACCATTCCCATTGAGTTTCAGTCCAAATTACTAGAAGGGATGGTATATGGAGACAAGGTTAGGAAACAGTGAGGTTACATCAGGTGTTATAAGCTTGTGTCCCTCCAGCTGTTGTTGGACCACAGATCCCATCATCCTCAGCAACCCTAATGTGGGAGTTGTAGTCCAACAACAGCTGGAGGAATGCAAGGTGATCTTCACTGGATTAAATGGTAGAGACAGGGTGGAGCTCAGCAGATGACTCTGTAATCAACATTTCAACATACGATCAGGGACCCCAGTGTCATGGAGTAGAAAACAATAGAAAGACACAGCGGTAACTGGTTACTACCAATTAGTTGATGTATAATTCATGGAAACAAAGGGGAGAGAATTCATCCTGTTATAGTCCACCTGACAAAGGAAGGGCTAATCCCAGCCATAGTGAGAATTAATTCCTCCGCAGAAGAAGTTTGCTTTCAAGACCTGCAAATAGGTAAATTATTTTCTACTGCAGGTTATATATTTGGGTGCTGTTGACTAACTACATTTGAGTGAACACAGGCAATAAGCCTGGACTGTGTGACACAAGGTAAAATGTCATTTCACCTGCTATTTTGATTATCCAGAATGATAGTATTCTCTATACCACCAGGAGAGAGAGCAATGATGTTCCGGATGGCTCTGCACAATAGACTTGTGCACAGCCAAAATTTTCAATTTAATTTGAATTCGGCCAAAATTATTATTTTTTTAATTCGGATGATCCTAATTTCAGACCGGCTCTATTTGTTTTTGACGACATTCTGATCTACTCCAAATGATTCTGACGAATTTAACATGGGCTAAATGATAGCAGATATCATTCTTTCCAGACAGGGTGTGCATATAGAAAAAGATCCATCCCAAAAATGGACATTGTCATACATTGCCAGTCTGTGCATGTCACGTCTTCTCCAGCATGGGCTGCCGGTCACAATCCAAATTGCACGTGTTCGAACATTGACAACCCATGCCTGTCACATTCAATGTAGCATATGGTCGAACATTGAAAACCCATGCCTGTCACATCCAATGTAGCACATGGTCAAACATCAACAACCCATGCCTGTCACATTCAAGTTAGCATATGGTCGAACATCGACAACCCATGCCTGTCACATCCTACTCAACATAAGTGGTTGAACATCGACAAACTATACATGTCACATTCTATGTTAGTACATGGTTAAAGGTTTCATTTTCTTGTACCAGCCTCCTACCCTATTGTCCATCTTTGTTACCCAAATTCCTCTGTCTCGTTTTCCTACCCTGATTTCCCCCCATATCAGATCAGTCTATGTGTATACATTAGTGTTTCATACATTAATCTTCTGCTAAATAGTCAACTCACTTACCCAAAGAGTTGTCAGTAGGTTATGAAGTTAACTACAAAGTGACCGGAATGTCCCACCAGTCACACCACCAGCAACACATATACATGATCTCTGTATATTCATCTCCCTTCACCACTTTAGGCTGTAAACTTTCAAACAAAAACCCCACTTTTCAGTGTTTAATTCTCCTAAGCAATCTTCATCCTGTATTGTCCAAACCCTTAGCCACTTTCACCCTTTGAGTGCTAGAGTGGTGTCCAACACATTGCTTTTCAATGCCTTGAGCACTCAGTTGCCTCCCCGCATGATCACAGATTGTCACTCATAGTTTGTCGAATATCACGAACATATGTCTGTCATAGTCTAACCTGCATAGTTTTTTTAACATAACCCACCCTACACAGTTAGTCGAATACAAATGAAGAGAACATCACCAACCCATGCATGTCTCCGCCTACCCTGCACAGTTTGTCGAACAACCCATATCTGTCACTTCCTGCCCCTACTTAGTTTGTGACATCACGTTGTATCTTCCTTGAATCGTTTGGAAATTTTGAGATGGCATTGCTCATTCCAGTTCATGCTTTCGAATACTATTGGCCCAGGTTTCAATGGTCAACCATTGCTGGTTGACTAGGTGCCTTACTAGCAATGCAAAAAAGTTAAAGATGACTCTATGACCTGGAAAAAAGTGGGGAGTACCCCCAAACAAGAACCATCCCCCAACAGACACCATCTTGGAGAAGTGGACTGAGTTCAGACCTACAGCACCTGTCTTCCCTGTCTACATGCCTGCTCCTGTTCCTGCTGATGTACGTGCCCATTCTCTATCAGCTGGAGGGATCGACTCTTCTTCTGGTCTGTTAATTTGCACCAGTTCCGCCAGGAGCAGTGGCAGTAACGTTTCCTCCCTGCACACTTCAGAGTTGGATACTCCAGCGCCAGACATCCCCTCAACTGAGGAGTCAGGGCATAATGGCATTTTTTCTGGTAAGTAATTTTATTCTGACGCATGTGTTCATGTAATGTTGTTAAGTTATGTTAACTCTTTGAGTGCCAGAGGGGTACGTAATGCATTGCATGTGTGTCACGGTTCCCTAGAATATCTCAGGAGTCAGTACATTATAGTTAAAATGCAATTTATTAAAATAACAAATAAGGTAGCACACAGAGGTAAATAGCAGGAACAAGTAGAGTGTCACAGCCAGCAAGTGCTTCTACCAGATATAGTAAACTGCCAAAGTGGATCACTCTACTAGAGACTAGGCCTAAGCCATTGGTAGTCTCTGCTGGAACCAGGAACAGGAACAGAAATGGAACAGGAGCAGGAACACAAAGTCTTGATCCAGGGTAGCGAGGAATCTACAAGACTCATGCATGCAGTCAGAATAGTAGTAGTAGATACCTGACTCATGCCTGCAGTCAGTATGGAGGAGGTGGATCCTTGACTCGCGCCTGCAGTCAGTATAAGAGCTAGTGTACCAGAGCCCCAGGTCTGCACTAGATTGGGTGTCTGCTAGGTACAGGGGACAAACAAGAGAATAGTCAGACAGAGCCACAGGTCAGCACCAGAGAGGGTAGTCAGACAAGCCAGGTCATACACAGTTCAGATAGTCAGCCAGAGCCACAGGTCTGCACCAGATTGGATGGTCTGACAAGCCAGGTCATATGCAGTTCAGGTAGTCAGCCAGAGCCACAGCTCTGAACCTGATTGGGTGTCCAGTATAATAGGATAAGGCAGAAGAATAGTCAGACAGAGCCACAGATCAGCACCAGATTGGATCGTCAGACAGCCAGGTCATGCACAGAGCCCAAGGTAACAGAACTGCTTTGTACAACAATGCAAGGGCAACTGAGTAAAGACCCCATTACAGGAAGTCTGAAGAAGGAGCCCACACTAAAAACAAGACCCTGCGTCATTCTGGCACATCTCATAGCTTTGCTACCATTCTGCTCCACGTCATATAACGACCGTGATCCCAAAAATGATGCATCTCCACGATGCATCCGTGCACAGCATCAATCCAGCAACACAATGGCAATACTACCATCCAGCCCGAGGCCATGGACGGTTACTGACAACACCAAGTGCGCACAAACCCAAGCCATGGAGAGACGCCTGGAGGATACTTCTCCAGCGTTGCCTGGAGCGTCTCGCTGGAAATTGGGTACACTAACAATGTGTTGTGTATCTCTCTGGCACTCAAAGGGTTCAATATCTACCACTGAGCAGATAGGTGTGCAATGTATGGTAAAGCACTGCAAATCACACATATCTGCTCTGTGTAACTTAATCCTTTGTAATGCAATGTCCACGTATGTGTACTGTAATGTAGTACTTTGTTATGCAATGTCCATGTGTGTGTAATGTAATGTAGTACAGTTTGTTATTCAATGTCCATGCGTGTGTGTACTGTAATGTAGTACTTTGTTATGCAATGTCCATGCATGTGTGTGTAATGTAATTTATTACTTTGTTATGCAATATCCATGCGTGTGTGTACTGTAATGTGGTGTTCAGTTCTCATAACGGATGACCCTGATGGAGTACCTAGCTCTGGCAGGGAGGGGGAACAATTGATCATCCTGGATCTGTAGCCAGCCACTGCTCTTGCCAGTGTGGAGGAAGAGGTGGCTGTTGGTAAGTTGTTTTTAAGATGTCTCCCTCATGTACAAATGTGTTTTTAGTCATGTTAAATTGTTCCATATTTGTATTAGCAACCCCAGCTTGCTTTAACCATATCTAGTTTATATAAAATTGCATTGTCACAGGGGTGAGCAGCAGCGCATTGCTAAGCTATCCTTTGCTCACCTTTCTGGCACTCCAAGGAAGGGCCAGACTGGATATCAGGATACCGGGAAAATTCCTGGTAGGCCGCCTGCACTGGGCTTCCCTGAGTCTGCTTCAAAATCAAGAAGCAATCTGTGGTCATGGTCCTGTCACCTTGCGGCCTCTATTGCAGGAGCACTGGCTGAGGCCACAAGGTGACAGAACCACGGCCGGGAGATGTTAATGGCCCCACAACATGCTGAGTTCTGTGTCTTCTTCAGCACAGACCTGTAGCAGCTGAGCTCCCTAGTCTAATCTTTAGTAATGTTGAGCGCTGGAAGATGACATCATCTCTCAGCACTCTGCATTACTGAAGAGAAGACTCTGCAGGAGCAACAACAGTAAAGAGGTCTGTGCAGAAGGAAGCACAGACCTCTCATGCCATACCGCTGGACCACCAGGGAGGCAGGAAATGGACTCGGGGGGCAATGTGGAGATTGGGGGGCAATGTGGAGAATGTGGCAATGTGGAGATTGGGGGGGCAATGTGGAGACTGAGGGCAATATGGAGATGGGGGCAATGTGGAGATTGGGGGGGCAATGTGGAGACTGAGGTCAATATGGAAATGGGGGCAATGTGGAGATTGGGGGGGCAATGTGGAGACTGAGGGGTAATGTGGAGACTGAGGGGCAATGTGGAGACTGAGGGCAATATGGAGGTCACCCAGTAAAGTCAGACACAGTGTGAAGAGCACTGTATCTGCGCACCGGGTTGGCCTCACCGCAATGATATGGGGCTGGTAAGCAATTTTTTCCAGGGCTGGTTTTTATTCCCAGTCCGGCCCTGCTCCAAGGGTTAAATATCCCACTAATGAACATATAGAGTACATGTAAGAAATGTTTGTCATGCTCCTGCCATTCACATGATGACATTGTAGGCATGATGGACACAAGCTAATGCACCATGATGGTTGTTTCGGTATGTTGAAGCCCTGCCATGCATTACAGTGATACTTCACAGGCCAAATTTGCCTCTCTGTTGTTGAGTAAACCCTGATAACAAGGTTATCCCACTTTGGTGCAGTTGTTGTGAACCTGAATGTGTACACAACTGAAGCATTTAATGAAGTCAGTGTTTCTCATCACATGTTAATTCCCTCAATATCCAAAATAGGTCCAGCTGACATGCCGGAGGAGGCGGAGGAGGGGGTGCAAGAAGATGAGGGAGTGCAGGCCTCCGTTGGTGCACCTGGGGACCACCAAGTGGAATTGTAATATGTCCCCCAGCAAAAACATGTACATCTGTTCAATGTCTAATATGTCTTTCGTTGTGTGTTGTTGGTTTATGTTTGTGGAAAGGGTTCTGAGTTTTGTGTTTCTGGTTGTTGTAACCATTTCAGTGCTTTGTAGGCTAGCACTAATTGAGTGTTGGTGGATCAATCACAATGACAGTGATGATTGACCTGTGTCCAATCAAGGCTAAAGGGCAAACCTGACCTGTCAATTTGTTCATAGCAGGGCTCGTCAATCCTGTTCTCAGGCCACAAAAATGCCACATGTTTGCTGAGTTCCCTCAAATTAAAGTGGATGTGTCACCTATTTATAGCATAGCCTAAATAGTTAGGGTACATATTGAATACTTCTAAAACGTTATTACTTTTTTTTAAAGTTTTATTTGTTGTAAATGTAACTTAGAGAGTCTGTCCCCTACCTACTTCCGCATAGACTGCCCTGCCTCTGCTCTCCGCCCACCTCCGATGATGGAGTCTTCTGTCTGTAAGCTGGAATGGTCTCATTGGCTAGATATCGATCTCTCCACTCCAGCTTGTAGGCAGAAGCCTCCGTCATTGGATGAGGGAGGAGAGCAGAGGCAGAGTGAAGGACTATGGTTACAGAGCAGGTAACCGTAGTCTATATGGAAGTAGGTAGGGGACCGTTTTTATAAGTTAAATTTACAACAAATAGAACTTAAAAACAAAAAATGAATAACGTTTTAGAAGTATTCAATATGTAGCCTATTTAGGCTATGTTATAAATAGGTAACACATCCACTTTAACACATTTTGTGTGGTTATTCTCAGCAATGGTCCTGTTGTCTAGGACGCACAATCATGTCCTCTAACCACCTCAACAGTGCATGTTGTCACTTGAACACAAGTGAATGTCAATACGCTTGTGTTTAAGTGAGCACATCCTGACAACATGCACTGTTGTTGTGGTTAGAGGACATGATTGTGCATCCTAGATAAAAGGACCATTGCTGAGAATCACCCTGGTAAATGCATCAAACATCTGTGTGTCAGAGAGGTGCTCACTGCTTTGCATTTCTTCTTTCCCCACAGCTATATCTGATGAAGAACAACAGCAGCAGCTCCCTTCCAGCCAGGAGTATGTAGAGGCCCTGGACGTCCTATACAGGATCTCGGCTGACATCAGGGGCTTACGGCGGCAGCTGGGATACGACATGCACCATCAAGAGGCTCTGCTCCAACAAATGGTCGAGCAGAATAGAATGATGCTGGACCTCTTGATGGAGTATGTTGTGTGTTCAGGGCCAGCCCCCGCCCCCAGCACCTCCTCATCAAACAGAAGCCTGGCATCATCTGATACCCTGCCTGCTGCATATGGTGGTAGGCGTCACCTACCCATAAGGGGACCTTGCACAATGGGAGGAAGGAGACACCCCCACAGACTCCAATCACTCCAGAGGGGGATTTACATCATTTCTATATTTGTATTAATATTATGATTATTATTATTATTAGTATTATTATCATTATTAATATTACTATGTTGTTAAATTACATTTTACAACTTCAGCATAGTTGTTGTCCATTTATTTCAGATACAAACAAGGGGGGAGATACACCAAAGTGTTATGAGGAGGTGATGAAGTGGAGATGACCTTTCCAGTGTGATGAACGATCCTTGCTCCTTCCATCTAGCCAGTGAACCGAGATTTAACCAACCTGTTAGTGCATTGGTTCCATGGGATAATCCAGGAATTGGAGAAGTTCCTTACACCTCAAGTAAGGTAAAAAACCTTAGTACATAACCCCACTGCTGACCCACTCTTCTGTGTGTGTCACCAACCCTTGTCTGTCTCCCCTAGAGATTGGAAAAGGGAAGGAGACAGACACAGATTTGAATGAAGGGAAGCTGACAGAGGAGGAGGGTAGCTGAGGGACAGAAAGGGAAGGAGATGGATGGACAGAGAGGGAAGGAGGCGGACAGAGGGAATGAATGTAAAGGAGTAAAAGGGAGGTGTATAGACTGACAGGGCTCGATTCAAATGTTGGAGATGGCTGTTTTTTCTGTCGACTGCATTTTTTGGGTGTTAAAGTTAAGAGGTATGTTCCATAGGAAATAATGAAAACATTGTAAATTGCAATTCAATTGTCTGCGTTAGCTATGAAGATCTGATAAGGGACAAAATTTATTGCAGGAAAGTTAAGACCTTTTTTTCTGACTTGAATCCCTTATCGCATCTTCAGACAGCTGACGCTGAAACTGAAAGAGAAAATAAAGTTAAAAAAACAAGTCCTCAGTGGGTGTATTGCTATGGGGCCCTAAGTCTCACATCAATACATCCAAGCACTCCAAAACAATGTCAAATGTTAGTAGAATTAACCCCTCACAGACATCTTTCCATAGGGACATCTGCGCGCCTGCGATGTCAGTCTCAGCCTGCTCTAGGAGGCGTTGCTAGGAGCCGTTCGGCTTCAAAAGGGACTGAAAGCGCAGACATGCAGACGTTAATATGAAAAGATGTATGCACGGTTTCCTGCCTGTCAGTCCGGGAGCAGTGTATAATTCTCATTAACGTGGTAATAATTCTGGTGACTAGATTTACTGAGCAGCTAGGCACCAGATGGGTAATTATTTGGGGCCATGTTTGTAAGAGGTGGTAGTTCCACTGTAATGCGACTACGTTTTAAAAGGGAAACGTCTGGTGTGAGGCAGACTCAGGATGACAGCAACACTGGAGATGTAGCCAGCAGCAAACTTCAGAACACTGGAGCAGGCAGGACTCAGTCAGCAGATGGATACAGCAGCAACTGAGGAAGTCTGGTGCGAGGCAGACTCAGGATCATAGCAACACTGGAGATGTAGGCAGCAGAAAAACGTGGAACACTGGAGCAGGCAGGACTCAGTCAGTAGATGGATAAAGCGACTGAGGAAGACTGGTGTAAGGCAGACTCAGGATGACAGCAACACTGGAGATTTAGCCAGCAGCAAACTGCAGAACACTGAAGCATGAAGGACTCAGTCAGCAGATGGATACAGCAGCAACTGAGGAAGACTGGTGCGAGGCAGATTCAGGATGACGGCAACACTGGAGATGTAGGTAGCAGCAAAGTGCAGAACACTGGAGCAAGTAGGACTCAGTCAGCAGATGGATACAGCAGCACCTGAGGAAGACTGGTGCGGAGCAGACTCAGGATGACAGCAACATGGATGATTGTAGATGTCTGAAGTCCTTTTTGTTTTTCTAATCTGCATCGAACCTGATGATGACTGATGATGATACAGATCTAAAATATATCCCTCCAGCATCCTTCTCTTGTTCAAATACAGATGAAGTTGAGAGTGAGGATGACCACATATATATAAGGTTAGCAGAAAGTCAAAATCTGAATCTTCCACCACTTTTAAGGAGCACTGTGTCTGTCTATACATTGTTTGGGAAAGCCATTGGAAAGTCTAACCCTGGACAGGCACATTTGTCAAAAAGCACACAGTCACCCTATCAGTCATCAAGCAGCAATGTTGGGAGACTAACATTCTTAGAAATGACCCAACGTCTCATACCATCTGAGTATCAGGTAGCAGAAACCACACATAACAGAGAAAGCCAGGATAAATATATTAACAGCAGAACAGATGAGGAGGTGGAGGATGGTTGCCACCATCTACCCCAGTTGAGACCACTGCTATGACCAATAAGTAATATGTGTCAATCTGAGAAGGAGGATAGCATATGACAATGGTAAAAATACATACACAAATCACACCATGCCAGTCCCCCACCACCACCACTACTACTACTACAATACACATCTGCCACATTGTAGGTTGTACTTTATTTTTTTCATTACTTGACATTATCATGAATATGTGCCAGTGTCACTTAAGCAAGAAAGTGTTGTGGGCAAAGGACAAATGCATTCTGCATGCTAACACATTTTTCAAGCGACATGTTGCTGTAGGACTCAGCTTTGACTTTTAGCCACTTATTTCTAAACTTCAGCCCTCAGAAGGAGTATTATTACAGTGGGAAACATAGTACCTATAGGAAATATAAGTGAAAAATGTGTTAAAATCGCCAGAAAATTTGTTAAAATAGGCGAAAAGGAGGACATTTTTTTGTATAGGTGGAAAGGTGAGATTTTTCATGGGAAAAGCGAAAAATCAGCAAGTTTTCATGAAAAGTCATGTGGGAAATTTTTCACACTTTTCCCCACCCCTAGTTTTAAACTAGTGTGATATACAGTCCAGTCTTCTACTTCATCCCTTTTCTCTGTTTATTGATTCTCGGGGTGAGTTGACGTGCATGTTTGTGTCTAGCTGCCTGGATGTTTCTATGTTCTCTGGATCCGAGCTTTGCCTACCCAATTACTCTTTTGCATGCTGATTCGGCTCTGTGCTTCCAATTGTTGCTGCACTATGCCTCAGATTTCCATACTGCTGCTTTGCTTCTGCTCTATCTGCCTGCCCTTCTGTTTGACTTTCTTTCCTGTCTGCCCTTCTTGAAGCATTTTCCCCTCTGCATTCTTGTTGCTTTTTGTAAGGTATTGTTTTCTCTCTCACACTGGTATCATTGATCCCTTTTGCTGACACTACTATCTCTGGCATCTGGTGGTACTGCTTCTATTGCACTTCATTTTAACTTCCTCGTGTCTCCTGCTGTTACTTCAGGTTATCTTTCTTCATGCACTTTTATAGCTGCACTAGTGGATCTATTCTTGCAGTAGACCAGAACTCTACTACTCAAATAGTTATAGCTAACTACCGCAGTCATTCGCTCAAATAAGGCTTGGTATCCATCCTCTAGTTCAGTAATTTTAACCCAGCTACAGCTGCAATAGGTCCACTCAGCATCCTGCCCTAGAAAGAGGTAAATACTGGTCAAGGCGTTTTTTCCTTCCACATTTCACTTTGGGAGCTGTTTACCTCTTTATTCAGATATATTCTACTCTACAAGATTGTGGCAACTAACAGCTTATGAGAGCTACACTGTAGAGATCTGGTGACAAAGCATACATTTTAGCATTTTGCTATTACTTTGTAAAAAAAGACAGTGTTAACATAGTAACATAGTTGACAAGGCTGAAAAAGAGGCATTTCATCCATCAAGTTCAACCCATGCCAAAACACCCCTAAGGATCCAGAGGAAGTAAAAAAAAAAAAAAAAAAAATCCACTGAAGACATTTACAATTAAACCTCAAATGGGTAAAAAATCCTTGCTAACTCCAAATGGCAGTCAGATAGTTCCCTACCATGACATCTGTCATAATTCTCAATCAGGGGCGGACTGGCCATACGGGCATTCAGTCACGGACTGAGGGCCCGTGATTGAAGGGGGCCCGCCGCCGCTCCCAGCGCCATTCAGCAACTCTCCAACAACGGCTGCCGGCGCACCGTTCTAGTAATACAGAGCGCTGGGAGATGGCATCATCTCACAGCCTCTGCATTACTAGAGGCACGCAGGACTTCGCACAGCCATGCCGCTAGACCACCAGGGACTGGAGGTAGGGGCAGTGTGGAGATGAAGGGGGCATTGTGGAAGGGGCATTGTGGAGATGAAGGGGGGCATTGTGGAGATGAAGGGGGCATTGTGGAAGGGGCAATGTGGAGATGAAGGGGGCATTGTCAAGATAAAGGGGGCAATGTGGAGATAGGGACATTGTGGAGATGAAGGGGGCATTGTGGAAGGGGTAATGTGGAGATGAAGGGGCAATGTGGAGATGAAGGGGGCATTGTGGAGATAAAGGGGGCAATGTGGAGATAGGGGCGTTGTGGAGATGAAGGGGCAATGTGGAGATTTCTGCAGGGGGCCCAGACCTCTTTTTGGACCAGGGGCCTTGGGTCCTGTCAGTCCGCCCCTGTTCTCAATATTGATCTGTGATATATATAGGTATCCATTGCTTTTTTGAAAGCAGTTAAAGACTACAGTATCTTTAAACACAATATCCTGAGGCAAAGAATTCCATAGTAAAAAAATCCTTGCCTTTGTTTTAGTCAAAGGAGCCTTTCTTCTAGTCTTAATGGATGACATTGAATACATTGAGCAAATTATGGCGCCATAACGTAATCTGATCAATAAGATCATGCATAACAGTTCAATATATAAGCTAAATGTAAATGAATCTCACAGAGGATAAAGTCAATCAAATCTGTGGAGTCAAGAAAGTAATAACATATTAATCTTACCCAAAACTAGGCACAAGTCCATGGCATATCTAAATATGCTCGTCAGTTCAGGATGATATGGTTATATTGTTAGCCATTTGGGACAGTTGTTACGAATAAGCAGTGTCTCTGTCTATATAAGTGGAACAAGATCTTATAGATCACTATAAAGCAATAAAAATAGTCACAAAAATTAAAAACTTGTAGTGTAAATATCTCTGATTCCAAAAGTTATCTCTGACCAGTCAGAGACTGCATCTGGAATGTCTTGCTCTTCAATGCAATTTATCAGTCATTTCTTTTCTTCCCTTGAGGTATTGATTGGCAACAATCAGATTTTGGTGCAGTAAGATTAGGTATAGGTATTCCCAAATCATCACAAAAGGTGATTGATTGTCTAATATGTGGACTATAGAATTACAGAACACCCTTGATACTGAGAAGCTGAAGGTGTCCCCCCATTTATACTTACTTCCAGTATTCCTGAAACCATTTGTGAGGTGTTTGATAGCTCTCAGAGTTGGAGAATTTGAGTGAAAGGTTCTTAACAGTTGAATACGGTTCCAGGGAAATTAATCTCCTCCATCACCCTATTATAGTTCATGTTTTCATCATTATTAAAAAAAATGCACTTGCAGTATATGATAGTGCATGGTTTATATCCAGGGAGGTCATTTGGTCACAGTCTGAGCTGTAAGTGCCCCTTATATTTTTAAGGAATGGTTTTCTGGGGTGTTTAAAATCTTAGGAAAGAGGAGCTACAGGGAGGCTATCAAGCACTTTGGTGGGATAGACTTGTAGAGGTTCTTTATTCTAATGCTGCATCTCCTAACTTAATAGTCTAGGTCATCCAATCTAGAATCTGGAGTTAAGAGCCAAGAGGACTCATCCTCCTGTGAAATGATCCCCCAGACTCCCCTAATACAGAGAACACCTGCCTACTAGACTCCCTAAACTAATATACAGCTCTACTTTATATGCTTGACTTCTCTAGCTCATGTGCTTTCTCAACTCACAAACACAGAATGGCATGTTGTGAGAGCCTGTTACCCCTTTTATTTGTGGGAAAAGATGAGAAAATTGCCATGTATTGGGCGGAAATTCTGCCTTTCCACTGATTTCAATGCAAACAGCTGGGTGAAAAAGAAGAGGGAATACTATACTTTTTGCAAAAACATTCCCGCTTTTATGGGAAGTGCCATTTTTCTCCTATATCTCGTTTGAGGCAAAAACTTTCCCCATCCCTAGTTTTCACACCAGCAGTCTCAGATGTCATCTGTGATGTTCAGTTATGGGTCCTCTTCTGAATCCTTAATTCTATGTAAGTTAATTCTGTATGCATACTATTTCACAAGAAAATCAGTTTAGGTAATTTTCTCACAAGTCTCCAGTGACCAGGGAAGTGAGCACTCTTTGTAAGCTGATTCATAAACAGAGCATGTCAGTGACTGATGTCTTCCAAAGAATGAAATACAATATTTATCTGAACAGTAGTTGAAATATTGCTAAACTGTCTGGACACAACTTAATGCAAATAAAAAAAAAACTGTTTCATCTGTAATTATTTTAGAATGATGCATCTCACAGCAGTGGGAGTACACTGGTGTTATTCAGCATGAAAACCCCTGTAAAATATCCTATATAATAATACACTAAAGTTTTTCATAAGCCATCATGCGCAAGAGAGACGGCTGAACGCGATGCAGTCATGCTCAGTAGAGAATGCCTGTGGTGAGGCTGATACGTTGCGTGGCACAAGCACCCCGCTCCGTATCAGCCGTGGCGCGGGTAGTCTCCGCTGCGCATGACTGCACCACGACCAGCCGACATAGCCCGTGTAATGGGCTTTTCAACTAGTATGTATATATATATATATATATATATATATATATATATATATACGCAGTGTAGGATGGAAGCACTCACAATCAAGGCGACAGATGCCCGGGTGCCATCAATGGGCACTGAATAATTACATGAAAAGATCGAGGCACTCACGGGACTTTCACAATATAGGAGATTACATTTATTGTTGCAAGATCGACGTTTCGACCAGGCTCAGCTGGCCTTTCTCAAGACAAGTGTATATTGTCACTAACCCACTTAAAAACCCTTGTGCAAAAGAAACGCCAAATTGGCGCTAAGGTCATGGTGACATCATCTGACCCAAAGGTCGTCACCTTCAACCCTAACCCAAAGATAGCAATCTGTGGAAAACAACCAGTGTATATTAAAAAATGGAATAACTAGCTAATCAATATTGAACTTAGTTGGTACCATTGCCATGATACGAATAATAAAGACATATATCTGTATTCGAACGTATGTTTAAGGCCTTAGAAAGAGGGGCACGTACGAACCCATAGAACATGCCTTGGGACAAAACACAGTAAGAGCAGTATAGTAGCGGTCTCATTATTATTATTATTCGTATCATGGCAATGGTACCAACTAAGTTCAATATTGATTAGCTAGTCATTTCATTTTTTATTATACACTGGTTGTTTTCCACAGATTGCTAACTTTGGGTTAGGGTTGAAGTTGACGACCTTTGGGTCAGATGACGTCACCATGACCTTAGCGCCAATTTGGCGTTTCTTTTGCACGAGGGTTTTCAAGTGGGTTAGTGACAATATACACTTGTCTTGAGAAAGGCCAGCTGAGCCTGGTCGAAACATCGATCTTGCAACAATAAATGTAATCTCCTATATTGTGAAAGTCCCGTGAGTGCCTCGATCTTTTCATGTAATTATATATATATATATATATATATATACAGAAAAAGAGAAAAAAGCTCACAGTGCTAACTCATCATGAAATATCCATATAATAAATATAAATAACTTATTAATATAAAGATGAAAGATATAGATAGCAGCAAGAAATGAGAGGGTTCTCCAGTCCCCCTAACATTGGGCATAAACCCAAAAGTGAAAACACATACAAACAACCAAATCTGCGCTCCTCTATATGCTGTGAATAATGTGTGCCCTGTAATGGGCATATATAATAATCCTTAGTAAATCTAAGTAAAATAAGTGAGAATTTCGTCCCACGAATTGGCCAATCCATGTGTAAGCTTACCAACCACGCCAAGGTATCTCACTTTATGGTAAGTCCTACTCTAATACACCTACAAATACTATCTAAATTAAAAATCCCTGAAGAAAGATGTTATTTTGAAACGCGTCGGAGGGGACCCTTTAAATGTTATTTTGATGTTTTTATTCTTATTTGTGGGTCCCAGTGTAGTGCAATTAAAAACAACAGACATACAATAAAATAAAAAAGGTGTAGATGAAGGACTTACCTGGTGCAGGGACCTTATGGGCCTGCATTAATAAAGTGATTACATAGAGAACTATGTTCCATTTGTAACCTTCCCCACAGGTCATGTGAGGGATGGTTGATACCAAACAGACAGGGGTTATACACAATGGAACAGGCCAAACAGCCTAGTTTTTAAAGGCCGTGGTTGGTAAGATACCAACTACAATGTAACACTTGACTTGGAAGATGAAGGGATTAGTGGAAATATACATTTTTTTATGTGAATATGTATGTATGGACACTAGGTATTTAGTTTAATACATTATTCACACGTGGGTTTAGCGTTGCAATGCCTCAGAGTTTCATTCGAGCAGTAGACTGGGTATCAGGATACGTCATCATGAATATGTAATCAGACACCCACAAATAGCACTTGATATATACAGATGAAGTAATTTCTTAAATGAACTATTATGTATAGGACTTAAGTGTACTATTTTGAAAAATGGTTATGCAAACACACCAGCGTTACTCTGTATTGATACTGTACTTGTTGTTTTTTCCAAATGTTGATTTTATGTGGATCTGTAAGTTTTTTATGCACATGGACTCACTTTACTTTTGACCTCAGGGGTTAGAGGTCATCACCAGGTTTAGGGTATAAAATGGAGGCGATTTGCACGAGGTGACTATCTTGATAAAGATCCCAGGAGGGATCGAAACGTCGATCTAATAAAATAGATTTTTTGTTTTCTCACATTTAAGTCCTGAGAGTGCTGATTTATCTAATATATATATATATATATATATATATATATATATATATATATATATATAGTACTGTGAAAAAGTCTTAGGCAGGTGTATATATATATATATATATATATATATATATATATATATATACACACTGTCATTTAATGAGAATTGTAGTAGTTCTGAAGTAAGCTAATTGCACCCTGGGAGGCAAATAAAAACCCCTAATTTCCCATTTATTATATATGCAGTTTTTAACCACTGCAATACTGGCAAGGTATGCAGTTAATTGTAAATCAAGTCAGAGGAACTATCTCTATCATTAAAGCCACATTTAAATCAGTGGAGATTTATGTTTGCCCCTATGGATTGTTCGAGAATTGCTGCAGTTATGAAACCATCCACTAAATATTGGCAGTTTGATGCAATTTAGTGCTTCTAGCTTATTTTCAAAGCAGAAAGCTTAAATTACAACAAATTTGTTTCCATGTATTTAGACCAAGCAAAGTTTAGCATCTCTAAGAACAATCTTGGCTGATCAGTTATTTCAAATATATATAATGACAAGCAATGTTTTTGGGCTTTATTTTAATAGAGAAATGCATTTTTAATAAATTTTCAGTTCTGCTAAATTATAGACGCTCTTCAATCTGCTATAATGTCAAAGAATAATTTACAGGCCTGTCAAGAATCCCTTTTGAGCCACAGGCATCTACTCTAAGTTCATTCCCTGCACCCACACTGCTTCCAAAATCGATTAATTCTGTATTCTGTTATGACATTTCTAGCAACAAAGTTGAAATTAGCAAAGTTTGCTCTAAGGGTTTTTTTCAGAATAGAATGTATATATTTCTCTGAAATTGAAATAACTTGGTAGAAAAGTGAGTTTGTTATACGTGGCAAAACTAATATGAAACAATGTTGCTGTGGCAATGTCACAAAAAGTAAACTAATTAGTAGATTTGTTTTTACTGTTAAAACAAAACCTGTTCACTCAACACAGATTTACTACTTGAAGTTATTGCGCTATATACTAAAAATCCAAAAAACTTCCTTCTATACTTTTCAAGAAACTGATACAATTGTATTAAACAATTTTACAATGCTCTTTATAATTAAAGCAACAAAAAGGTAAGGAGTTATCATGGAGAAATCAACAGCTGAAAGTAAAAGTTGTGAACAGGCAACTTATGCCTTGAAAAAATGTTAGCAAGCTGAGTACCTTTGCCCTTTATCCATGACACCATCCACCTGCTTGTGCAACTCTGGCACAGGCATCCTTGTAAACTAACCATGGTTTGGGATTTGCCAGCAGGGTGACACATGACACCAGTTCTTTAAAAGTTCTGTTTCAACAAAAGAAAAGGGCAGTGATGTCAACTGCCAACAAGATAACTATTACACAGGTGTATTTTTGGATTATATTTGTGCATATTTTGAATTCAGTAAGTGTAGGATGGCAGTACATAGTGGAAGTACTAAGTAACTTTATTGCTTTAATGACATGATTTGTGGCAGGCAAGCTGATAGTTGATGGTGAGAGTGGCAGGTGTGGACACTCTTGTGTTCTCCTCCAACAAATTCATACTCCTCCATGTTTTAATTTAGAGAATAGTAGCTGGAGCCATGAGATTATAAATTAATTACATTTTGGCACACTTTCTGACATATATACAGCACTATTGTCCTATGCCCCAAAACTCCAAGAGCTTTTAGGAGTGCGTCTACTGCTGTTAAAAGTGGCAGCAGAATGTCTTGATGGTGTTTCTCCCAATAAGAGCTGTGGTTGTGATTCTGTTGGGATTAATGAGGATGTGCCTAGGTGTGTGACTGCTTTCCTCCTGCTCACATGCTTCTTACACAGAAAATAGATAGCAAAATCTCTAGATTTTGACCCGTGTTGCTGATTACTCAACATTAGTATTATGTGGAAGTGGTGATGATGCTGATGAGGACTGTTTTAGGCATCTTTAGTTGTCCAGAGTCAAACTTTCCAATTGATTTCTCATACAGTTTATAAACAGCATAGTGCCCTTTTGTAGTGGTGGGAAACTGAGCCTTTTCCTGTAAGCTAATTTTCTGGCTGTGCCATGATCTTTCTCACTCTCAACTTCATTGTAATCAGAAGAAGAGGAGGATACTGAAGATGAATATTCTATATCAACATCATTATAAAAATTAGGTTGTTCTGGGCAGAGAGACTGAATGGGAAGCCCCATTTGTACTTCACTCCTAGCAATCTCAGATGCTCGGTCAGTGGTTTCAGTCATCTCCTAAGATATAGGGTGTTGGGAGAGATATCTTAGAACACTTGTATCTCCACCCCCGCGTAAGAAATCAAAGACTGGGTCCTGCAGGCCTGGATGATGGCGTCCTTTTCACGATAATAGTGTAATCCTCAAATGATGTCTCATGGAGCTTCTCCCGATCATTGAGGTCTAAGTACCCTGTGTGCTCTATCAACAGTAACAGGGTTCGCATCCATGCAGTGGAGAATTTGGGTGAGGAACGATTGTGGGAAGGCTAGAATATCTTTCTGAGGCAGAGATTCAGGTACATTGTGAAGCCTCAAATTATTCCTTCGCTCCCTGTTATCCAAGTCATCTAACCAATATTGGAAAGCAGAAATTGTGTCTTGCTGGGCCTGTAGATGTTGCTCCATGGTAGAAAACACATCAGAGAGTTCCTCGTTTGCCGCCTTCAACGCATCCATGCGAGTGGAGATCAAGAGGAGGTCATGGCGCAGCTCAGGAATCACGGTAGTGAATGAAGTTTTGATCAGTTCAGCTAGGGAATTAAAGTCGTCCTTGATAGTTAGCGTCTCAAGGACAGCTGGAGCAATAGTAGGGTGAGAGTCCATCTCGGTGGCTGCTGAACTCGGAGTAGACACCTCAGTGCTTAAGGGAACAGAAGCCACACCAAATGATGCGTCAGTCTGACAGGACGGTCTCTGCAAAAATGGCACCAAAGGGCAGCGATCGGAGGGTGCCTGGCTGTTTAACACCAGCTCCTTTTTCCATTTGTTAGGCATGAAACAGCACAGGGACGGTTCCCCAGGGAATCAGCGAGTTGGTTAGGGAAAAAGGATGAAGATCATGTATATACAAACAAACAAATCTGCGCTCCTCTATAGGAGGCCTAAAGTCAGGGGGACTGGAGAACCCTCTCATTTCTTGCTGCTATCTATATTTATCATCTTTATACTTATATTTAATTTAAATTATATGGATATTTTATGATGAGTTAGCGCTGTGAGTTTTTTTCTTTTTTTTTTTGAAGATCATGTATAGTATGGGTAGTTGGGCCTAGGAGCTCATGTCTCACACGTTCATCACCCTCCGTGATCGGGAACGCCCCCAGCTGCCTCCAATTTATTAATGCCCTTCTGGAGATGTGGTCACTCTCTAGAAATTTACCCCTTTGAGTGCCAGAGGGGTATACAACGCATTGCAGAGCAATGCGTTGTGTACCCCTCTGGCAATCAAAGGGTTAAAATGGAATACTGTACTTCCCTCTTCCTGCTGCTAACAGTGTTTCCTGTAGAGTTCAATGCTCTATTAGCATTTCCCACTGCTCTACTGTAATGCTTGCCTTCATGTTATCTAAAATGATAAGTTTCAAGTACCTTTCTTCTGGTGTTGTTGTGAGCAAAGTAAATTAAGCCAGTATCACACAGTATTTTTGTGTCAGAAACACATAATCTTGCACTTTGCAGAATTAAACATTTTACATTTCCTAAATAATTTTTCAGTTGATTTATCCCACCAGGAGTGTGAGACCTATTACAGATTTTTGTCTCAACTTCAAATAGGCACACCTAGTATCACTAATAAACATATATTCATGAGAACAAGACTAAGCACTGACCCCTAAGACACCCCACTAACAACCCACCCTTACTCTGAATATATTACATTGACTCTGACATAGTGTCATCTATCCTTCATTAAATTTGTATGAACTATCCTTGTTGAAAGAAGTAGCAAAATAGCTTTTATCATTTGTAGTGGCTTTTCAAAGTACAGTGTCGTTGGGCTCATTAATATTTTCAGAGAGTGTCGGTTGTGATTCGAAATATGTTGTTTGTCCTGACTGAAATTGTCCTATGTAAAGACAAAAAATGTCTTAACTAATGACAAAAAACATGTTAACTAATTACAAAAATTCTCACATTCCCTCCACTTTTTTCTTAACGTACAAATTTTGTCTTTTGCTAGACATTTTTTTGTCGTTAGTTATGACAAATTTTCTTTTCCTCTATACGACACTGGAGAATAGTTTAGCCACGCCCTTTCCCCTCCCCTTTGACTGGCAGTTCTGGAGTTGTGTCGTGCACAACTGATATTACTAGTTTTTGTTGCATACTCTATAGAAAAATATGTCTTTCATGCATACAATTACTTATTTTTGACATTCATACAACATTTTTTTGTTGTTATCTCTTTGAACATATGGCCCTATGTGGTTGATAAATACAGTCACTTCCTGTTTACCTGATCCCCTCCCTGAAAGTCCACCATCACAATCTTCAAAGGTAAACAGATGTGTTTAGCTTTTAGCAAATTTTCTAACTTAGCGTGGACCTGTCACCTTGAATATAAGCTGATATATTTAAAATTTTCACTCAAAATTGCTTATGTGTTCAGTGTTACAGAGCATGCATTTTTTAGCCCTTTGCGTTCCAGAGGGATACACAACGCATTGCAATGCGTTGCGTAGCCCTCTGGCACTCAATGGGTTAAATTAGATTGGGTAGTATTCAGGAAGCTAAAGAAAAGCAATCTTGGAGCACACCAACTGTACCACAATGGATAAATGAAAATTCCATAAATTATCATCACTTTTAATTGGGCTTTTAACCTCTTGAATGATAAATAGGTTTCAAATGAACTGCCATGGAATGTGTTGGAGACCTCTCTGTCATTTGCTGCTTAAAACCCTGATTCAGTTGATGTGAATTTCCATATGTCCTCTGTGGTGCCGTTGGGTTAACCCAGCAGTGATCCTCTTGAGCTTACTGAATATGTCCCATTGATATTTAAGCTGATTGCCATTCTAAACACCTTAAAATAACAATGTGGTTTATGACAATGACTTTAAAGTTTCCACATGATAATACTTGCATGTAAGTTTAATAAAATGGGTCATTGCACAGATCTGTACAACCAGTACTTAATCTCCTTATTGTAATCTGTTTTAATGTATCACATTAAGGATGTTTTAATGAGTTGGCTGCTTTTTCTGCATTGCAATTCTAATTCTTCTCCAGTGGTAATAGACTGCCTCCCTAAAATTAGATCATTACCTTGACTTTTATAAAACTTGCTTATAGTACATATTTAACATAATATTTGCAATAATGACTTTCATCATGGTTTAAAGCCCCTTAAAGGGATTGTTATTGGCCCCACTGGGCTACATTTTCCATGGATATGACGGGCTGTTTCCATGGTGAATTATATTCCATATTTTATTAGCTCCATTTATATATGGATTCTTTTTAACCATTGAATTAACATTAAGCCCGGCATTTATTATAGATATATTCTTCTCTAAAAAGCATTGTATTTGACAAAAACTTGCTTTTAATTGACTTCCAATTTGTTCAGATCTTTGATTGCATTGTGCTCAGCTCTGCAATTATTCAATAGTGGTTAAAGAAGAAACAAAACTTTCTAATAATAACAATAACCCTGCTTACCTTACTATAGCTGGGAAATCCTAATGGCCCCTATTAATGTTACCCTTGTGTATTTTCTCAAGAGATAACATATTCAATCAGCCCTGGATGTTCTGTCCGTAAAGGCAAGCATGACAGTTGCTGGCAGGGTTTTTTTTTCAAATCAAAACAGAGTTTATTTTCCTACTTCACCCTTTAAGAATCAGATGGGTGAACAACATTTTTCAAAGCAATGCATTGCACAGACCCCTGGTCCTTAATGGGTTAACATTACCATGTGCAGTGAGCAGAGTTTAAGGGCCTGTGTTCCTGGTAGCAACTGTCATGTCCACATCCATAGACATGACATTCATAATTGAATGAAAATGTTATATCTTACAAAAAGGAAGAAGGGTTACATTCACTGGGACCATTAGAAAGGTAAGCGGGTTTTTTTATTAGGACACAAGTTGAAAGGCCCATTTACAGGGACCACCGTTCCACCTCTGTATGCATGAGCAGTAGAGAGCGCCTGCACCACGGCTGATACAGAGAGAAGAGCTCCGAATTCACACTGGAGTCCTCTATGTGCGACTCCGGTGTGAATTCAGAGAGCCCTGCTCCGAAACAGCCACGGCACGGGCAGTCTGTACTGCCCATGACTAAAGCGCGTGCAGCCGCCTCTACTGCACATGACAGCTTCTGACAAACCTTAGTGAATTATTATATAGGATGTTAGTTTTCCTTTAACATACTATTTATCATTATAGCTTTTATCATGGTTTAAACACCTTTAAAAGGATTATTATTGATCCACTAGACTATATTTTCATTGATATGATGGTGTCTTTCCATGCTGAATTATATTCTATATCTTGATTTGCACTACCTATACTTGGTTACATTGAAATAACATTGCACCCAACATTTTTAATGGTTATTCTTCTCTGAAAGCACTGTATTACACAAACACTTTCTTGTTAATTGACTTCCATTTTGTGGAAATTTTTCAGCTACATAGTGCCCAGCTCTGTAATTATTTAATAATGATTAATTATGCTGGATTTTGGGCTCTGTCTCATTGATATAAATCATGAGTCATTCCAGAATTTTAAAATATGCGCAGCAACAAAAATAAACATGGAATCTCACCGGATAAGGCAACAGATAGCCCAAGCAGTATGTTCATTATTAACTTACAGTCCACAGCTGTTAATGTAATTATCACTGTAATGGAATGTTCCCACTCTCATCATCAATGTTTGCTGCATTCTGCCATCAAAAATAATGACATCAATTATGCTGTATATAGTACTGCTAATAATTTTGAGATTAAAATGAATCGAAGTATTTTGATTCTTGGCACTTGTCTGTCAAAAGCATTAACACTAACTACTTTTGCCTTTACTTGTCTCCATTCATGCTGGATAGATTGCCTTAACAAACTACTTTCTAAATGCATATTGCCATGTATTACTCCACTTTAGGAGCTATATACCATTTAATAATATTTCTGTAATTGTTTTATCTCAGTAAAATCTATGATACATTTTCTACTTTTCAATTGTCTATCATTAGATACACTGACCTGACCAGTATATCAAATGAAGAGGCTTGAATAGATTGAAATATTGTAAACAATCCTATTGGACTTTTTTACTGATATATGAAATGTTATTTTTTAATATTAGCCTTTGAGGACTAGAGAGGTGAGTAACACATTGCTTTCCATTGTACTGGACATGTCTCTAGTCCTCAAGGAGTTAATGTTCATACCTACAAGTGTGGAAGAAGCAGTGGTGTTTACATGATTAAAAAAAATACATGTGATTAAAATATTTAATTAAAACACATTTTTTTCTTATTAAAAGTATCTTTTTGGGGTGCATGAAAACAGGATGTTTGGAAATCAGAATCTCAAACAGCTATTTTTTCAAGGTTTTTCAAATAGTTTTATGTCCTGGGAATGTGTTATAGAAACAGAAATCATTCACTAAAATGGTCTTCACGTGAAAAAAAACCATTTTAGCAAAGGATTTCTGTTTCTGTAACAAGATCTCAGCACTGCTGCAGAACCGCCGCCGGTCCTGGGACCGGATTCCCCTTCTCTCAGCTAGAACGCTGATGTCAGTGGAAAGACAAAAAGAAGGAACCATAAAGGTTTGAGAGATGCCGCTGGTATTGTTGAATTCAGAATTTTAAGGGCTACAACATGGGGGTTAGTAATAATGAAGTATTACTATCCTTTTAAGTCAATACTTTGGGGCATCATTAGATCCCCTTACTCCTACCCCTCTCACTGTGAGGTGTAATGTGAAAAGGTTTCAAAATGAAAACTAATTACTCAAGAGGAAGAGGTCAACCCACCTTCCTTTCCACATCTAGATAACTCATTACGGAGGTCACTTAGAGAACCACAGTTTTGCTGGTCACACTCACTACCACATTCTGAGTTGTGGGTGTGGCAAAAGCAATGCCAATTACCATGGTTTTGTGGTCAATTTATTTACCAATTTTCAAATTCCTTTACTGGCAATTATTTAATCAATGTACTTTAGACCTCTCTCTAGAAGTCAAGAGGCTAAGAGGTTTTTTTTTTGTGCTTACAGGTCATTGACTATCTTTTGTAGCAGACAACAGTGAGAAGGGCTATGAGGGGGTTTTGTGAAGTGTGGGGCTGTGTGGTCATAGGTGGGACTAAGGGCACCTTTCCTAGGAGTGTATCAGATATAAACCCAATCCAATTAATTTCTGTCCTTACAAGTGGATGAGATTAAATTAAAGTTACTACAATATATCATTATCCCATTAAGGGGTAACATTTTTGCTGACGGATTGGTTCCCTCACAAGTTTACTGACATCAATACAGCTATGAAATAAAGCAGAAAGTAAAACAGAATGTTTTAAAATTCCATATTGCTGTCCCTCCTGTAGCTAACGGAATCAATCTTTGCATTGATTTCCTTGATAATATAACACACATATATAAATACATGCATATTGAATATTTTGCTATGGTAATCATTCACTTGTCAAATGTATAGATACAAATATCCCTTCATCAGAAACATTGGTTATATACAAGTAAGTATTAATAAAATATAGAAAGAAACTCACACTGTTAGCACATCATGATTTGTAAATACATATAATGTGTATACAAAAATAAAACCCCATGTGAATAAGGTATGGATAGCAGCACGTCCTGCTCCATACAAATGAACCAAATTTGAAACCTGTGTAAAGCTATATCATACCAGGGTGTTAAGTTACTTCTTTGAAAATAATTTGTGTTTTGTTGCATAGTTTGGCCAAAGTATGTTTACTCTCGCCTAAGGTACCTGATTCCAGGTGAGTCCTAACCAATATATTGTAATTTTTATGACTTTTAAAACATTCTAAAATCAAAACACTTACATTTAAAAACTTCTCCTGAAGAAATTGTTTTTAGGGAAATAAACTGAATGGCTAAATAAAAAACACCTAAAAATATAACTAAGAAACAATATGTCTAGTATACTCATGGCTAGTCTGCACACTTTCATATGATTTCTTTTCAGTAACTTTTAACAGTTTCAATCTGTTTTAAAGCTTTTCACAGTTCTTTTCAAACACTAAAACCTTTTCACAGCATTATACTGAGCTGAGCGACTGGAAAAAATCATTACGTTTTGATAATCCATAGCTACAAACTTGTACTAATGAAGTATTCATGAAGTAAGCACATGTAGGATTGCATGCCAAAGAAAAAGGTAGAAGAATTCTGGGGTAAAACAACTGCACCATACAGAAGAAATAGAAATCCCCAATTATTTTACATTGTTTTTTGTAGGCATGAGCAAAAAATAATTTTTTTGCTCAGAAATATCTGTGAAAAATGAAGGATTTACCATTTTTTCTATAGGAATTCTAGGCTATTTTGGGACCCATAGATTTGCCACCATTTTGTTAACATCACAGATTTTCCTGGGAGGACGGTTGCATTTTCCACCTTTGTTTTATGCTGTGGTGGGAGTTCCAGACCCCACAATATAAAAACCTAGAGCTTCCTGCCATGCAGCATGTTGAAGAAGAGAAGGAAAGAGGAAAGGAAGCAGAAAATTAGTGAGAGAAAGAGAGAGAGTTATAAAATGAATACAGTTGTTTTGGTGTGCTTGTTAGCACAATATGAGCAGGAGAACCTGAAGGGCTCATACTGCTGCTGATGAATCCAGCAGCAACAGTAGCAGTAGTGAATGGAGCCCACTACTCTCTGCACATGTGAGCCCAGAGCCCAGACCACCAACATCCTCCCCAGGAGTAATATGTAGTAATATGTAGAAAAAGGAGAGCAAAAGCAGTGTTTATTCCAATAAACTTCACGTGCACAGAATACAGAAATACACATGCATGATCCTCTCAGGAATAAACACCTGACTCCCTCCTGGCAGAAACTATAAATTATATTTTTTATTTTATGCATTGATATTAGAGAAGGATGGTTGCATTCTTTTCCCCTCATAAATAAATTTTTCTCTCATACAATTTGATTTTTCTGAGGAGGGAGGATTCAGTTATTAATTCATTTATCTATGTATGGGTGTAGTGCTGTTATTTGTGAATTTTGTGTGCACCATCGTATAGAATCATCATTATGTGTTTGGAATTATTGTGCATTTTTTATATCTAATATTTTATAAAAATTATAATTTATTAGGTATATATGATTTAGTATGTGAAGTAGCTTTTTGAGAATATAAATATACTAGTTGAAGAGCCCGTGTACAGGGGCAACAGTGCCGGGCGGTCACGGTGCAGTGATGCGCAGTAGAAACTGCCCATGACATGGCTGATACGGAGCGGGGCACTCCAAATTCAGACCGTGGTCCTCTCTGCGCACCTGTCGATGTGCAGAGAGGACCACGGTCTGAATTGAGAGAGTCCCGCTCCGTATCAGCTGTGTCACAGGCAGTCTCTACTGCACATGACTGCGTCATTACAAACTTTTAGCGAATTATTATATAGGATATATATACAATATATATATATCTGTACTGGCAACTGGGCACTCCAAAAACAAATCTTTATTTCCCCGGTGCTACTGCTGTATGGTAATAAAATGTAGGGAAGTGTTTTATCCTATATTATATGAAGGAATTAGCAGGCACTCATCAGTCTTAAAATAAAATGTATTTAAAGGGATAGTAATACTTTATTATTACTATCCCCCCTATTGTACATATTTGCAAAATAATTCAATAGCCCCCAGGTTCATCTCTCTGAAATAATTCTTTTTCACTAACATCATTGCGGCTCTGCTGCAGAGCCGCATGATGAAAGTAAGACCAGATATCCATGCAGTCAGCACAACGCTGACTTCAGGGAAGGGGGAGGGAGGGGGGAACTTTGCCTTCAGTTATCTCTCAAACCATAAAGGATTGAGAGATGAACCTGGAGCCACTAAATTATTTTACAAATATCAACAGAATGGGGGATAGTAATAATAAAGTATTATTATCCCTTTAAATAAAAGAAATCAGACAGAAGTCGATGTTTTGACCCCCACTTGGGTCTTTATCAATACAATAATAAATACCAATCATCCCATCTTCTCTTAAGAACCAAAAGAAAAACACTCATGTGAAGAGACGCCAGCTCTGAGAGCTCGCATGTCTAAATGACATCAAATAGAAGTCTACGTTTCGACCCACACTTGGATCTTTATCAAGACAATAACAAATACCAATCATCCCATCTTCCATTAACAACCAAAAGAAAACCACTTGTGTGAAGAAAAGCCAGCTCTGAGAGTTTGCATGTGTAAACTATGTCATCGATTCCAATAGTATAGAAAAATACAGTAATAAATCATCCAACAAAAAAATTCAAAATAGTAAATATATGTACGTGTCATACAGGGATCATTGTATTCTTGTCTTACATCGGATTACATGGGACAGTATTATCAGCCCTATGGGCCATCAGCGCATTGCATCAACTACTCATTAACAGGAATACATGAAAGATTCTAGCTGGTGATTTTACAGTATGGAGTGATACTTAAAATGATCACAGACATTGCATTGACACTCTGCTAGATCATACAGGGAGGACTTTATCTTGTACAATATATTGGAACTCTATCTTAGGATCAGCTCAGCTATGAGTGGTTTATATATGTATTTACAACATTTTTGTCTACACAATTCTAATACTAGGAATGTATACATATTTGTATATTACTATTTTGAATTATTGTGTTGGCTGATTTATTACTGTATTTTTCTATACTATTGGAATCGATGACATTGTTTACACATGCAAACTCTCAGAGCTGGCTTTTCTTCACACAAGTGGTTTTCTTTTGGTTGTTAATGGAAGATGGGATGATTGGTATTTGTTATTGTCTTGATAAAGATCCAAGTGTGGGTCGAAACGTAGACTTCTATTTGATATTTTCATTTAAATACATTTTGTTTATTTAAGACTGATGAGTGCCTGCTAATGCTATCATATAATCTATGATACAAAGCTTATATATATATATATATATATATATATATATATATATATATATATATACTAGTTGAACAGCCCATTACATGGGCCACAGTGCCACTGCCACCCGATTGCGGGGCAGTCACACTCAGTAGAGACTGCCCGTGCCACGGCTGATATAGAGCGAAGGAGCGTCCAGCTCTGTATCAGCCACGGCACGGGCAGTCTCTACTGCAGCATGCATAGCAGTGTCTACTGCACATGCCGCGGCGTTACAGACGTTTTAACGAATTATTTTATAGGATATTTATATATATATATACAAATATATACGTATATTAGGGATTCTAGTGATAATTGTGAAGATCTAAGGTGGTATTTAGCGATATGTATTTTATTGATGAATAGATGCCTATTCCATTTGGATATAATGTGTAATTGATCACTAGAGTGATGGTCTGTATTCACTTAACCGGATGGGGGAGGGGTATATCAACATAGCTCTGTGATAGATTTGTAAACCCTATACGAGTTGAGTAGTTTTAATATACCCTGCCGGTTGGTGCCCCAGTGATTAACCGAGTGCCAGATATAAGGACATAGTCCAACAGCTGAAGTTTGGTATGCTTCATGGATAGGCACGATTGAAGCTCCATTATTATCTTATCATTTGTTAATTGGTTTGGAAAGTGAATCCTTCGACTAGCGGAATCGTCTGAAGATGTAGCGGTTATCCAATACTGATGGATTGTCAGTTAGGAATTGTGCTGAGATTTGAACAGATCGGCTTTTCTAACTGGAGGGAGACATGCGTTTATCCCTGAGAGGATCCTCTAAGTGTATTTCTGTATTGTGTGTGTGTAAAGCTCATTGGAATAAACACTGCTTTTAGATTGTCACTTGTTTTTGCACTCCTTTTTCTCCAGATTGTTGCATCATATGGACAAGTCCATATAGAAAGCTGCATAAGGACTATCTGACTGTGTTATGGTTGGCCATATTCTTCAAATTATTTCATCCTCATTATATGTCATCACCTTTCATCTTAATTTTATGTGCAAGATTGTGAACTTGATTCAGGTCTGGTGGACTGATAGTGGACACAGATAAGTGGAAATATTAGTCACTTTGGTTCTGTGACCAAGTGATATATGTTTTGGTATATATTGTATTTTGCAGTTTATTGTTGTGTGTGTATATATATATATATATATATATATATATAATGCAAAGAAATGCGTTCCGTACTCCTCTGGCACTCAAAGGGATATATATATAAATATAGTGTATATATTTCCACTTGTGCAGTCCTATAGGAGTACCTTGAGCACAATGAGTATAGTGTTGTGTTTTTTAAAAGTATCATATTTGTCATCATCACACAGTAGAGAGTGTCAGGAGGCTGTACTATTGGTAGTGATCAGTCAAAGAGTGGTTGATCTGATGGTGTAGAAGAGAGTATGAAAGTGTTCTTGACAGAAAGTGAATTAAAATAGGAGAGAGATGCAGGTGTGAATATATATCATCACCACCAGAAGTAGTGACATTATATCATTCACTGCTACTGTAATTCATACTGCAGAGTCATCAGAGACAGATGTACATCATCATAGCAGTAGGATGAGTAATATGGGACTAGAACAGTTACATTTGGTTCCACTTTCCACTACTCCTCATCCAACAGCAGCACCTGGGCCTTTGAAAGTGAATCTGGAAAAGACCATTCTCCATCTTCCTCCACTAAAATCATAGGTATGGGACTATTTTCACTTGGGCCGGGAACAGTGCAATTTTCATCAACTACACTGTACAGGGTGTACAATAAGTTAGTGAAAAAGGAAAAGGAGGGGACACACCATAGCAAATCTGCCCTCATTCAGCACATACAAGATAAACACATTAATATAAATAATGTGAAACCTCTATCCACAAAAACAAAGTGAGTGCTGCTGTAAGAATGACCCTTGTGCCTCCCCAAGGGCACAAAGAATGTGATAGAAAAGTATATAGAAAATCAAAATAAACCTCACACCAACCAGGAAATGCAGTGAAGACAATTACACGAGTCATCATCATCTTTGTTGGTTAGGGTCTGGCTGCAGGAAAATAACACTTTTGTCACATAAGTACCCTCAGAGTCCTCTTCCTCCATCTTGACAGTACCACCATTGCCTCCATAACCACCATCTCTACTAGCAGCTGATAGCAAGTCTGCAGATGTGAGGATCCGGCAGTTTGTCTCCACCCATTACAAATTGTGTGGCACAGGGAAAGTTCATTTATTTTATTAAGTCTTACCACCCACCAACACCCAGTCAACTGTAGTTAATGGAGCTGACAAAGGCCATTGTAATTACTATATTTGATTACTTGGGAGATGGTGTGGCTATAGTTTTTCTTCTTGCTTAATATGAGAGCATAAGTGCCAAATTTGATTTCACCCTTTTTCACAGTGTTTCCTCACATTGCACTTATTGCAGTTTCTGATGACACTGCATAGTTTGTTCCTGTTTTGAAGGGAAATAATAATAATATCCCAACACACCCATCATTTTAGAGGAGTAAATCATTCCCACTCTGTCCACAGTGGTTTGTGGCACACTAGCCTGTTCAGGGCCGGACTGGGAATAAAAACCAGCCCTGGAAAAAATTGCTGACCAGCCCCATAGCATTGCGTCATTATACTAGTCCCATAGCATAATGGCATTTTTTTCTTGTTTATAAAAGGGGAAAACACGCATTTTAAAAGACATCTGAATGCCACCAGAACAATAGAGATTTATTTATATATATATATATATATATATATATATATATATATATATATGTATATATGGTTGACAGTGGCACACACTGAAATTTAAAATAAATCATATAACACTTTATAGTATGGCAGTGCACGTCCCATAAAGGTAAATATAAAAATGTACTCAGCCTAGGGTATCCCCAACAGCAGTTGGTATCCCCAACAGCTGTTCCTCTCTGCTGTTGGGGATACCATAGGCTGAGTACATTTTTATATATATATATATATATATATAGATAGATAGATATACACATACACACCACCTCTTGACTCTCGATTCCCCTCTTTTTTCTCTTTCTCCCACTCTTCATTCCCACCTTTTGCTTCGTTCTCCCCTCTTGACTCTAGCCCCCACCTTTTGCCTTTTTCTCTCCCTTTTGATCCCCCTTTCACCCCTTCCTTGACTCTTGATCCCACATTTTGCCTCGCTCCCCTTCTTGCCTCTTTCTCCCCCTCCTGATCCCCCCTTCTTTTGCCTCTTGGTCCCTCCCTCCTTTTGCCTCTTGATTGCCCCTCATTTCACCTCATGATCCCCCCTCCATTTGCCTCTTTTTTTCCCCACTCTTGACCCCCCTCTGCCTCTTTCCTCCTCTTGTCAAGTTGCCTTTCTTTACCCCTCTTGATTTTTCTTTCGCCATTCTCCTCCTCTTGATCCCTCTCTTGCCTTAATCCAGCCTTGACTCTTGTCTTCATCCCCCTTTTGCCTTTTTCTCTCCCTCTTGCCTCTCTCCCCCTTTCCTGATTCACCCCTTTTGCCTCTCTCCCCCTTTCCTGATTCACCCCTTTTGCCTCTCTCCCCCTTTCCTGATTCACCCCTTTTGCCTCTCTCCCCCATGTTTTTCTCTCTCTCTCCCCCTTTTGCCTCTCTCCCCCATGTACTTCTCTCTCTCTCCCCCTTTTGCCTCTTTCTCCCCATGTACTTCTCTCTCTCTCTCCCCCTTGTGCCTCTTTCACCCCCATGTACTTCACTCTCGCTCCCCCTTGTGCCTCTTTCATCCCCATGTACTTCACTCTACCCCTTGTGCCTCTTTCACCCCCATGTACTTCACTCTCTCCCCTTGTGCCTCTTTCACCCCCATGTACTTCACTCTCTCCCCTTGTGCCTCTTTCACCCCCATATACTTCTCTCTCCCCTTGTGCCTCTCTCCCCCATGTACTTCTCTCTTTCTCTCCCCCTTGTGCCTCTCTCTCTCTCTCCCGTACCTCTTTTTAAACTGGCCTCAGAACAGAGGAAGAAAATACCTGCACGCTCCACGCGGCGTCTCCGCATTTGGAGTGGTTGCGCTCCGGATGTCAGCAGTGCAGGAAGTAAGACAGCAGTATCCGGCGGCTGTGGGGCTGCACAACTAATCGGTGCTCAACGAATCGATAATGAGAATCGTTGACAACGATTCTCACTATCGATTTCATCGATTAGTTGTTGCAGCCCTAATCGGCAACATCATTAAAGGCTGCCAAAGTGGTCTGGGAAGCGGGGCAAAGCAGTAATACCGGCTTTTCAATGGCCGGTATAGAGGTTATACCGGCTCAGCAGTGCTAATTACAACTCGCGGCCGCCTGTTACATTGCGGCCGCGGATGATTGTAAAGAATAATTCAAACTTTCATAGAAGAAGCCCTTGGCCGGCCCCTGGGAAGCCCAGTGCTGGCGGCCTACTGGGATTTTTCCCGGTATCCCGGCAGGCCAGTCCGGCCCTGAGCCTGTTCCTCAGCATTCTACTGCCCTTGCAACTCAGCAGCAGCAGGAAGTACAGCAAAATTCACAAATTCCCAACTCTCACTGCTAGTGGTAGTGGTGATGCCCATCCCCATCCCTGTCTCCTATTCCTTCTTGGTTTGGTCTAAAATGGCCATTATTGTCTCTTCTGTCTCAGCTTCTCCACCACCACCAGTGCCTCCTTGCTGCTGCTCCATTACAGGTGTATCATCGGTTGGAGGGGGTAATGAGAAATGTGACAGAGGGTCCCCTACTGTCACATTTACTATCTTTTGTTGTGTTGTGGAATGATGTGGGCTCCCTTGACCACTAGTCTGGCTGCTCTTCATTACTTCCCCTACCACCTCAGCATCATCAGGAGGATCTACTGTGGTAATGGTAGTCCAACCAGCTGCTTCACATCACTATTACTACTACTAACACCAATCACATCAATTTCAATCCCTGAGTATTCCTCCTCACTAGTATTATGATCTCCCTCTCCCTCACTGCTAACACTCTGAATGTTAAGTAGGGGTGGGCGAAAGGTCCCATAATGTTCCCATCTGGTTGTCCACTTTTTCACCAGAAAATATGCTTTAAATAAAGCAATTACAATTTTTGAACGTTTTCGCTTCTAACCAAAACTTTTTTGATGTTATTTTAATGGCTACAAACTTTTCGCCCCTTTAATTACATGTTTTTCATCTTTTCTCTATAAAATGTGGTGTTTGCAGGAAGAAAAAACACAATACAAGTAGCTGCAGAGAGAGGGGGTGCTAGGCAGTTGTGCTTTGAGTTGTTTTGCAAAGTTGAGGCAGGAGAAGCTCATAGTGACCGCTATCACTATAAGAAATGTGTCCTTAGCAGGGTGTGGATGAGGGGCATAGTGACAGGAGTAGTACTTGGTTTCTGGTGGGTGAATTCACATTCAGGACCGTAAGTGCCATGGTGTTTGGATAGAGTTGTGCTAGGTGTTTCATGTGAGTGCAGATGAACCCATTGTTCCACTTCCCAGTCCTTCCCTTATTTACGTGTGCACATTGCAGTTGCTGATGTGAGAGGCACAGTTCCTGCTCTCAAGGGAAAAATTTATATTCTCAACACACCCATGATTTGGGAGAAGGGGCAGGTGGAGAAGCACTATTGGCCAACCTCTTCTTTTCTCCACATATACCTGAAGTGGTGGGGGCTGGTTATTGTGGTTATACTGCCTCAGGCACATCACTGGAGCTAGTCGTGGCAAGCAGAACCTTTCTTACCTGTACAGAATCATAGAAAACAAAAGCAAAAAAAAAAAATATTCAAGGCATACCCGAGTGGAGATGGGGAAATATCTCCACCTGCTGTCTCTCTGTTTTATCTGACCAAAGATTTGTGAGTATCATTACAATTTTCATTTGACTGGATTCATTAATAGATTTCCATTATGGGGCACCCTGTATTTTTTTGTTTTCTATGATTCTCTACACCATGGTCGTTTGGAGAGAGCAAGTATCACAGTAGCAGCCCATTTTGGAAACGTCCGTCCAGTAACTGCTTTTGCGACAGTTCAATTTCCAAAAGAAGTCTTAAATCTGTGTACTATATAGGTAGAATCACAGCATCAACTTTTGTGAGTATCCACCTATTGGGTGTACAAAGGTGGAGGTTGTTGTTCATTGAGATACTACACAGGGAGACGCCTCTGTCTTTCTCTCTTTTGTATCTATTGTATATACTTCATCACCCATGTTACTGTTGTTGTTGATCCCATTCCCTTTGAGCTGCCTATTCACCCTACTGCTTAAACAACCCAGCAATAGCAAGAACAGCAGTTGCACATTCTGCATCTATACAGGGCATTTAACAATGCCCAGTGGCCACTGGTCAACACGACATGACCTGATGGTACCTGGGCATTTGTTTTTCTCAGGGCTTGTGTTTAAAAAAAAAAAAAAATATAGGCCTACAAAAAAATAAACAATTTTTTTTGGGGGGCTTGTTTCTAACGAGCCTAAGTCCTACAAATCAATGTTTCCTTAGGGCTTGTGCCAAACAAGTCTAAATCCTACAAATCAATGTTTCCTTAGGGCTAGTGCCAAATAAGCCTAAGTCCTACAAATCAATGTTTCCTTGGGGCTTGTGCCAAACAAGTCTAAAGCCTACAAATCAATGTTTCCTGAGGGCTTGTACTGAACAAGTATAAGTCCTACAAATCAATGTTTCCTCAAGGCTTGGGCCTTTAACAACAAATCTTACAAATCATCCTCTACAAAATACTCTATCACATCAAGTATCAGTTTACCCCAGTGGCAGCTTATGTCAGGGGGTCCCTGTTTCTATCACATTATGTACCAATTTCTTATTTTATTTTTTTATTAATAACTGTCGCCCCAATACCAGGCAACAAATTCCCTGTTCAAATTATTCTTTCTCCAGACTCCACCTACCAATGCAAATACCCATCTCAGACCCCTTTTATACCACGTCTTATGGGGGTGTTTCTAATTGTATTTATATTTTTTATGTACTGCCTCCCCAATCTCAGTAAAATCCCCCCCCAAAAAATTCCCTGTTCAACTGATTCTTTCCCCAATCCCCACACTCCACCATCACAGGCACCTTCATACTCCTTTTATACTATGCATTTGGAAAATAAAATAATATTTGCTATATGTTGTTTGTAAATTCAATGTTCCCATTGATTTCAATGGAATTACTAGGTGAAAAAAACAGGAAAACTGAGCCTTTTGTGGGAAATTATTTGCAAAGTGGGAAGTGCTATTATTCAATGATTTTGGAGGAGAAAATTTTACCCATCCCTACTCAGGATTTAGTACTTGGTCCACTGCTTTTTAACATGTCTATAAATTACTTGGAAAAAGATATAGAAAGTAAAATAGCAATATTTGCAGATGGAAATGAATTATGCAGAGTAATAAATTCAGTAAAGGATATTTGTTCTCTGCAGAGGGATTTACATTCAATGCAGTTTGGACAAACAAATGGATTGTGAAGTTTAATGTGACAAAAGTAAAAAAGTCATGGATTTGGAAAGAAAAAAAAGAAAAAATCCCAATGCTACTTATGAACTTAGTAGAATAATATTAGGGAACTCGTTGCTAGAGAAAGACCTGGGAATTCTTGAAAACTACAAACTTGGAAGCAGTGACCAATGTCAAATAGTAGTATCAAAGCAAACAAAGTCCTGTCTTGCATAAAGAGGGATATTGAAGCAAGAGTGGATAACATAATTTTGCCACTGTACAAATCATTGATAAGACCTCACCTTGAATATTGTCACGGTTTGTAAGAACTCTCAGACAATTAGGTAAGGTAAAATCAACTTTATTAAAGATAGTATGGTTCACAAGATCACCCTCACAGGTCCAGATCCGGACAGTACCGTGGCACTTCCAAATCTGACACAGGTCAGATGCAATGAGACAAGCAATACAAAACAATAATACTGAAATCAGGAACAGGCGTCTGGAACCATGAACAGAACCTCAGCAGTACCAAGCCTAAGCTGTAACTCCACCGGCAAAGCAGAAGGTAACTGCAGGGCAGATCACCCAGCACCCTAGGGCAACTGGAGGTAAGCAGGCAAGAATGCACAAGGCACCTGCCTCAGGATAGGAATAACTGGGGGCAACACAGACAGACCCTTTTAGGGCAACTCAGCCAGGCACTGTCGTAGCAACACAGACAAGACCTGGTAGGCAACTAGGGCAGGTACTGGCGCCACAACACTAACAGGCACCAGGTAAGGCAACACTGAAAGGCCCTAATAGAGCAACTCAGCACTCACGGGTGCAGCAACACGGGCAGACCCTGCTAGGGCAACCCTGACAGGCCCAAGAAGGGCAACTGGGTAGGTACTGGAGTGGTAACACTGACGGACCATGATGAGGCAACACTGCCAGGCCCTCGAAAGGCAACTTAGGCAAGTACTGGCACGGCAACACAGACAGGCCCTGGTAAGGTAACACAGACAGGACCTCGTAGGCAACTCGACAGGAACTGGTGTGGCAACTCTGACAAGCCCTGATAAGGCAACACTGACAGGCCCTCATAGGCAACTCGGGCAGGCACTGGTGCTGCAGTACTGACAAGCCCTGATAAGGCAACACTGACAGGCCCTCGTAGGCAACTCGAGCAAGCACTGGCGCTGCAGTACTGACAGGCATCGGTAAGGCAACACAGACAGGCCCTCATAGGGTAACTTGGGCAGGCACTGGAGTGGCAACAATGACAGGTCCTGGAGGAAATACGGCAAGGCACTAGGCCACAATGGAAAGGGAGTCATCAACAGCCAGGGTCAGTACTTGGAGTGTAAGTCAGCCAGTCCTAGTCAGCAACAGAGAGGGTAGTCAGCCACAGCCGTAATCGGTACACAGAGTGGTAATCAGCCAGTCCTAGTCAGCAATGGAGTGGGTAGTCAGCCACAACCGCAAATGGTACACAGAGTGGTAGTCAGCCGTCCTAGTCAGCAACTGAGCGGGTCGTCAGCCACAGCCAGAATCAGTACACAGAGCGGTAGTCAGCCAGTCCTAGTCAGCAACGGAGCGGGTAGTCAGCCAGTCCTAATCGGCAATGGAACATGGAGCAAGAGACAGGAGCAAGGTCAGGCAAAACCAGGTCATACACAGATCAGGAACCAACAGAAGAATAAACACCAGGCACAGGAACACCACGAAAGGGCGCCAAAGGAATGACAGGACTGAGTTTAAGAAGGCTCACACTGGGCGGAGCAGAACCCAACGGCAATAAAAGACTAGCAGGGAAGAAGCAGGAAGTAGTAATGTCGCCAGAACAGGAATCACGGGCCCCGTGATAAATATGCAGGGCAGTTTTGGGCACCAGTTCTGAAAAGGAGATATTCTAGGCCTGGAGAGAGTACAGTAAAGAGCAACAAAATTAATTAAGGAAATGGAGAACTTGAGGTATGAGAACATCTAGACAAACTTGGTTTATTTACTCTAGGGAAAAGATGAGTAAGAGGAGATCTTATCACAATGTACAAGTACATGGGAGTTTAATACAAGGATCTCTCTGGTGAGCTTTTAATTCCAAGGCCTGATCAAATAACCAGGGGCCACCTCTTGAGATTTGAGTAAAGGAGGTTTCAATTTCAGCAGAGGAAGGGTTTTTTTCCAGTAAGGTCTGTTAAATTGTGGAATTCCTTGCCCAAGGATGTGGTAATGGCAGATACAATGGATACATTCAAGAGAACATTAGATTCATTTCTTCGAAGAGGGAACATACAGGGTTATATTGTGTATTAGTAGGAAGTTCAGATAAAACTAACTTATACTATTCTAATTTCTCTGGGTTATGAGGCAAAGGTTGAACTTGATAGATTTGTGTCTTTTTTCAACTTAATTTATTATGTTACTATGTTAACATGAGCCTGATCGTAAGGCATGAACAAGGACAAGTGAAAGACCTGATGTACTTTCAATGTCCTGGGCAAGACCAGCTGGTAAAAAATTGGAGAGAGACGGGCTTGGACCATGAATGGTCCTAGATAATGAGGTCCAATGTGTCTGAGGGGTGGTGGACCATAACATTCTTGGCAGGGAGCCATACTAAATCTCTCAGAGTGAATCTAGGAGCTAAGGAACAATGGTAATCATCCACCACTTTCTGCCTCATTTGAAAAGAAAGGAGAGTGCAGTGAACAGCTTGCCAGTGATCCTCTAGACTGAGAGTATGTGCCTCAGCAGAGGGAACCTTGGATAGAGGGGGCAGAGCGTAAGAACTAGTGGGTAGTACCCAAGAGCTGCAAAAAATGGACAGCACCTAATGGAAGACTGGAGAAGAGAGTTGTATGAGACCTTCACCAATGGTAGCATCCGGGTCCAGTCATCTTGTGGGTGAGTGCAATAATACCAGAGGAAGTGCTTTTAGTTCTGGTTCAGCCTCTTGGTCTGCCCATTCATCTGTGGGTGATATACAAACAAATGTTGAAGCTGAATCTCAAGTTTAGAAGCGAAGGCTGTACAGAATTTGGACACAAATTGTGACCCACAATTGGAGGTAATATGTTGCGGTATCCCATAAAGTATGAAAAGCTCTGCCAACTCTGTTGAAGTAGGAAGTCCAGGTAATGGAACAAAGTGTTCCTGCCTTGAAAAGCTTTCCACAATGACTCATATGACTGTTATAAGAAATAACAAAATGAAACCGGGAAAAGAAGAGGTGACAATGAGTCTGTTGGGCATTCAGGGTTGTGGAAAAACTACATACTGAAGGTTTTGATGATCGGTAAGATTCATGATCAAATGAGATGATCCTTAAAAAGGTACCGCCACTCATTCAGTGCTAGCTTAACCACTAACAATTCTCTGTTGCCAGTATCATAATTTTTCTCTGCAGATGAGAAACCTTGAGAGAAAAATAAACAGGGATGAAGAACCCCAGAAGCAGTGGATCGTTGGGACAGAACAGCTTCAGCCATGGTCTCAGATGCATCAACTTCTAAAACAAAAGGAAGATGCAGATTCTAATACCTGAGGATAGGAGCAGAGGAAAAGGCAGTCTTTAAGATCTGGAATCCATGCAAAGCCTCATAACTCATAACTTGTCATGGCTGTGATGGGAGATACCAGATCATAGAGGGCTTTAATGAACTTGCGTTAATAATTGTTAAAGCCAGTGATATGAGCAGAGGAAAAAGCAGCCATCAAGATCTGGAATGCATGCAAAGCCTCATAACTCATAACTTGTCATGGCTGTGATGGGAGATACCAGATCATAAAGGGCTTTAATGAACTTGCATTAATAATTGTTAAAGCCAGTGAACAGCTGGATAGCTCTCAGGCAAAGAGATAGAGACCACTCGGTAATGGCAGAGAGTCAATATGCTTATCCCTCTTTTGACACTTGTAGGAGTCAGCATCATTTGCACTTGTATTTCTCTTGGTTGGCTGCAAAGTATCTGTCAGTATCTGTCAGAGGCTCAGCCAGCTCAGGAATGAACTTAAATCACCTGTCTCTTCCCAGTCAAACAAAAATGTTTGGGGCTAAATCAAACTCCCGCAGAGATTCCAGACTCCCTAAACACAGAGAACAAATTGCCTGACAACAAAGCTCCAAAAACTATACTACATATCCACATCATCTGTTTGTCTTCTCTTTGTCCAAAATTGTGCTGCTTTCTCTCTTTCTAATAAATACAGTATGTTATGCTGTAGGAACCTGACACCCCTTTTATATTATTTCTGCAGAGATACAAGAAAAATTCTCTACGTGATGGGGAAATTAATTCTTATCATTGACTTCAATGCAAAGATTAACACAGGAAAACAGCACGTTTGTGAAAAAATGTCTCACATGACACGAAAATAACATTTTTTTATCTGTTTTGCTTCTAAGGTAAAATATTTAACCAATCCTTAGTTTTTAACTCCTTGCAGGGCTGTTTTACTGGCTAGGGATACCTTGCATATTCAAGTGGTCTCAGATTTTGGGGGCCTCCACTAGGGATGGGCAAAAGATTTCACCTGAACACTCAAATAGACAAAAACTGGCACTTCCAGCCAAACAGAAAAATTCCTGCTAAAAGTGCCTATTTTCCTCTTTTTTCACTTAACTCATTACATTGCCGAAATTTACACAAAACACATAGCAAATTTATTTTATTTCCCATAGGCATAGTATAAAAGGGGTCTGAGGGTGCCCGTGTTTGTGGAGTCTGGAGAAATAATCAGTTGAACAGGGAATTTTTTGGGGGGAGAGGGTTTGTTGACTGGGATTGGGGGACAGTTAATAAAAAATAAAAAAATAAATACGTAAAAAAAAATGGTAGGTAATGTGAAAGAGACAGGAACCCCCCTGACATATGCTGTGACAGGGGCATACTGATACTTGACGGGATAGAGTATTTTGTAAAGGATGATTTGTAGGACTTACACTTGTTGTTGGAGGCCCAATACCTGGGGAAATATTGATTTGTAGGATTTAGATTTGTTGTTAGAGGACTAAGCCCTGGGGAAACATTGATTTTTTAGGACTTACACAAGCCCGGAGGAAACATTGATTTGTGGGAAAATGGATTGTTAGGGGCACAAGCCCTGAAGAATCTGTGAGTTGTTGAACTCAGGTTTGTTAGAGATACAAGCCCTGAGGAATCAGTGATGATATTTTGGACTCAGAATTGTTAGATGCACAAGACCTGGGGAATCAGTAATGATTTTTGGGACTCAGGCTTGTCAGAGGTACAAGCTCTAAGGAAACAGTTATTTGTAGGATTTAGGCTTTTTAGAAACAAACCCAAAATTGTTTTTTTACAGACATCTGTGTCATATTTAAAACACAAACTCTGAGAAAAAAATGCTCTACTGGTCTAGTGCCAGCAGGTCATGTTATGTGGCCACTGGCCACTGGCAAATGCCATTGTGTCATTGCGGCTAGGGATGGGAAAAAAATTTCTGCCCAAAACTAAATTCGGGCAACAATGACACTTTCCGCTTCATTAATAATTGCCTGCAAAAAGTGCAGTTTTTTCTCTTTTTCTCACCTTTTTCGCCCAATGAAATCAATGGGAAGAAGTATTTTTCTCCACCACATGATAGTTTTCTACAGCCATATAAAAGGGTGTCAGGCTCTCACAGCAGCCATTCTGTGTTTATGAGAGGAGAGAGCATTACCCTGTTTGACCTAGAGAAGATAGGGGAATTAAATAGTGATGAGCGAGCATGCTCGGCCGAAGCTCGGTTCGGCTCGAGCATCGCTCTGCTCGGCACATGGCGGTACTCGTACGAGTACTGCATGTGCTCGCCCGCCATGTTCGGGTCTCCTCCCCGCATGTTTCGCAGCTGCTGCGCAGCCAATAAACGTGCGGGGAGGCTCTGACATCAGTGTAATGCCAGCAGCCATGTTGGCTGCTGGCATTACACTGATTGGCTGGCCAGAACCCGTGATCGGGTGCTGTATAGCACCCGACGCGCGAGTTCGGCTCATTCTTAGCCAGGGAGAGATGCGCTTAGGCAGGGAAAGTCAGTGTAGGGAGAATAAAATTGATGAAACTCTTTCAAGACCCAAAAGTCCTTTTTAGGACTGTTGTGTGTGGGGGCAGCATTTATATTTTGTTTGGGGGGGCACAATTTCCTTTTTTTTGTGGGGGGGATATTTGTAAGGTGACATATAATACTAGATGCACAGGAAGTCAGTGTAGGGAGAATAAAATTGTTGAAACTCTTTCAAGACCCAAAAGTCCTTTTTAGGACTGTTGTGTGTGGGGGAAGCATTTAATTTTTTTTGGGGGTGGCAGAATTTCATTTTTTTGTGGGGGGGACATGTTCTAAGGTGACATTGTACTAGGTGCACAGGGACAAATATTTCACAGTGCAGTGACAAGCTGACATATTCTGTTAGGTGCACAGGGCCAATGATTTTACAACGCAACGACAAAAAGGGCCATTTTAAACGTGTGCCTAGCCATAGATTATTGTCACATTCTGTTTAGTGTGCAAATTCACAAATTAACGTCACATATTCTGTTCACTGTGCCTAGCCGCAGATTAGCGTCACATTCTGTTTCGTGTGCCTATCCGCAGATTAGCGTCACATTCTGTTTCGTGTGCCTAGCCGCAGATTAGCGTCACATATTGTTTAGTGTGCCTAGCCGCAGATTAACGTCACATATTGTTCAGTGTGCCTAGCCGCAGATTAGCGTCACATATTTTTTAGTGTGCCTAGCCGCAGATTAGTGTCACATTCTGTTTCGTGTGCCTAGCCGCAGATTACCGGCATATATTCCGTTTAATATGAAGAAGGCGGGTAAAAAGGGACGGGGAAGTGGACGTGATCCTGATAGTTCAGGGCGCGGGTCAGGACGCGTAGAAACTGTGCCTGGTGCCAGAGCACAAGAAAGAAAGACATCCACCATACCTAGCTTCATGTCTCAGTTTACAGGGCGTCGCAGGACATCACTCTCGAGGTCAGACCACTGCGAACAGGTGGTCGGTTGGATTTCAGCTGATACTGCTTCCAGTCGGTTAAGCACCACCCTGTCTTCCACCAAGTCCACTCTCACTAGCCAAGAGTCTGGTCAACATAATCCTCACCCTGATCATCCTTCCTCCCACCATAGAGGGTCTGGCCAAAGAAGTGATCCCACACTGGGATATAGTGAGGAGCTCTTCTCATCACCAATCCTTGATTTGAACCTCTCTCCAAGCACGCTTGCAGAGGAACATGAGATCTTGTGCCCTGATTCACAACCTCTAGAGGGTACCCAATCACAAGAAGATGACAGAGGGGAACGGCATTTAAGGTCAAAGGAAGTGGATGATGATGACGAGACACAGTTGCCATCAAATCAACCACAATTACTGTCTCAAGACCTTGATGAGGAGGATGATACACAGTTGTCAATGACTGAGGATGTGGTGGGATCAAGAAATGAGGAGGATGATCAGAGTGAGGAAGTGGAGGAGGACTTGGTGGACGATGAGGTCACTGACCCCACCTGGGAAGGTGGAAAGCCGAGCGATGACAGCAGTCCTGAGGGTGAGCCATCTGCAGCACCGCAACAGGCTGGAAGAGGCAGTGGTGTGGCTAAAGAAAGAAGGCGGACCGCACCAAACCGGCCCGCAAATGTTCCACGGAGCACCCCCTTGCGTAAATCTCCCTTGCCAAGGGCTAGGTGTTCCGCGGTATGGCGTTTTTTTAAGGAAAGTGCGGACGACAAAATAATTGTAGTTTGCAACCTGTGCCACACCAGAATGAGCCGAGGCATGAACACTAGCAACCTCACCACCACCAGCATGATCCGACACATAGCATCCAAGCACCGTAATAAGTGGGAGGAACGCCCGGATCGCCAATCTGTGTCTGCAGGCCACACCACTGCCTCCTCTTCCCCTGTTTTTGGTGCCGGCCAATCGCCTGTCGAAGGCGCAGGCCCGCATACCTCCCGCCCTGCACCTGTACCATCTGAAGCACCATCAGCGACCACATCCACTTCCCTGTCCCAGCGCAGCGTCCAAATGTCGTTACCCCAGGCATTTGAGCGCAAGCGAAAATACCCAGCCACCCACCCACAGGCCATAGCACTAACCTCACACCTTTCCAAATTACTGGCCATCGAAATGCTGCCATTTAGGCTTGTGGACACTGAGTCCTTCCGCAGCCTGATGGCAGCAGCTGTCCCTCGGTACGCAGTCCCCAGCCGCCACTACTTTTCCCGGTGTGCCGTCCCCGCCTTACACCACCATGTGTCCCGTAACATCACCCGTGCCCTGACCAACGCAGTTACTGGGAAGGTCCACTTAACGACTGACACATGGACAAGTGCTTGTGGCCAGGGACGCTACATTTCCCTGACGGCACACTGGGTGAATGTCGTGGAGGCTGGGAGCGACTCGGACCCTGGGATGGCACAGGTGCTACCCACGCCGAGGATTGCGGGCCCTACCTCCATCAGGGTTTCCGCCAGCACCTACGTTATTGGCTCCTCCTCCTCCTCCTCCGTTTCCACCTCCGAATTCTCTGCGCGCAGCGCCACTCACCCATCAGCCGGTAGCTGGAAGCAGTGTAGCACTGCAGTGGGGAAGCGTCAACAGGCCGTGCTGAAGCTGATCTGCCTTGGGGACAAACAGCACACGGCCTCAGAGCTGTTGCAGGGGATTGGTCACCAGACCGAGCAGTGGCTCTCGCCACTCAACCTGCAACCAGGCATGGTTGTGTGTGATAATGGGCGTAACTTGGTGGCGGCTTTGGAGCTCGGCAAGCTCACACACGTACCATGCCTAGCGCATGTATTTAATTTAGTGGTTCAGCGATTTCTAAAAACCTACCCCAATTTGCATGATCTCTTGACGAAGGTGCGCCGCGTGTGTGCACATTTCCGTAAGTCATCTACAGCTTCAGCCGGCCTGTTGACGCTGCAGCAGCGCTTACAATTGCCAGCTCACCGGCTGCTGTGTGACGTGAGCACGCGCTGGAACTCCACCTTCCACATGTTGGCCCGGCTTTGTGAGCAGCAGAGGGCAGTAGTGGAGTACCAGCTGTTACACGGTCGTCGCCTCTCCGTTCAACTTCCTCTAAACAGAAGTGAGGAGTGGGAATGGATGTCAGACCTCTGTGAGGTTTTACGCAATTTTGAGGAATCGACACAGATGGTGAGCGGCGATAACGCTATTATCAGTGTAACCATCCCACTTCTGTGTCTACTGAAACGCTCGCTGCTCACAATTAAAACCGACGCTTTGCATGTGGAAGAGGTGGAAATGGGGGAGGAAGAGCTTACACAAGGTGATAGCCAGAGCACCCTCACTTCGTCTTCTCAGCGACAATTGGAGGAGGCGGAGGAGGAGGAGGAGGAGGAGGAAGACACGGTTGCCTCCGCTACAGAGGGTAGCCATGGAACTTTATTTCCATCTCTTCAGCGTGGGTGGGCAGAAGAGGAGGAAGAGGATGAGGAGATTGAGAGTCATCCTCCTGGTGAGGACAGCGAAATCTTGCCTGTTGGTATTCTGGCACACATGGCTGACTTTATGTTAGGCTGCCTTTCCCGTGACCCACGCGTTATACGCATTTTAGACAACACGGATTACTGGGTGTTCACCCTTCTGGACCCCCGCTACAATGAGAATTTCTCATCTCTCATTCTTCCGGTGGAGAGGACAAGCAAAATGGTGCAATACCAGAAGGTTCTTGTCGAAAAATTGCTCCAAAATTTTCCATCTGACAACGCTGGCGGCAGAGTACGTGCTACCTTGGCCAACCGAGAAGGGGAGAAAAGGGGAGCACACAGCAGTTCCGACAAAGGCAGGGCAACACTCTCCAAGGCGTGGGACACCTTCATGACACCCCGCCAGCACCCTCACCCTGATGCGCAGCCTAGTGTCACAAGGAGGGAAAAGTTTTGGAAGATGGTGAAGGAGTACGTAGCAGACCGTGTCAGCGTCCTCAATGATCCCTCTGTGCCTTACAACTACTGGGTGTCCAAGCTGGACACGTGGTATGAACTGGTACTCTACGCCTTGGAGGTGCTGGCCTGCCCTGCCGCCAGCGTTCTGTCTGAGCGGGTATTTAGTGCTGCTGGTGGCATCATAACAGATAAGCGTGTCCACCTTTCCACCGAAAATGCTGATAGGTTGACACTTATAAAAATGAACAAGGCCTGGATTTCCCCTGACTTCTCCACTCCACTGGAGGAAAGCCCCGGGTGAACATAAAGTCACTTTAGATATGTTATTTACAATGATGGGAATACTCTGTATTCCCATTCACCCCTTCCACCCAAAAAACGGGTATATGGTTGACTCTTAATCTTCTCATCCTCCTCCTCCTCTTCCATATGCCCTGTGATATAATTTTTATATAAGGCCAGCTCACCAGCGGGCCCTGTGATATAATTTTTATATAGGGCCAGCTCACCAGCGGGCCCTGTTTGACAATTTTTGTATAGGTCAGCTCACCAGCGGGCCTTCTCATATAATGTTTTATTGGGTCAGCTCTCTAGCGGGCCCTCTCATATAATGTTTTATAGCGTCAGCTCACTAGCGGGCCTTCGCATATAATGTTTAGGATGGTCAGCTCCGCAGCAGACCCTCACCCATAATGTTTTAGATGGTCGGCTCAGCAGCAGACCCTCATTCCTAATGTTTTAGATGGTCAGCTTAGCGGCATGCCCTCGCCCCTAATGTTTTAGAGGGTCACCAGCAGGCCATTAATCCTAATTTTTCAAGGGTGTGTATGATGCCCTCCTTTATGTGTAATAAAGGGTGTATTGGAGTGACATTTCAGTCTAATTTTTGGCAGCCCTTTCACTTAGTGCATAGGCTTTATGAGTGTTGGACCACTACCTGAACTATTGTACCACAATGTGAATGAGGCCCTCCATTTTGTGATATACAGGTTGTATCGGAGTGCCTCAGGTCCTCCCATTGAATTAAATAGGGCTGGGGTGTTCGACAGAGCAGAAGGTAGTTCTTGGCTTCATCCACTAAGTCACTTCGTCACTTTTACTCAATGGATCAGACCCCACTGTTCCGACTATAAATTTTGGACTTAACAAGGGCAAACGGACATGTTGTAAAACCTGTGGTAGCTGCGGCCTCCGTTCCTGAATGCTGTACCTTACCCGGGCCATAACCACGTTGAACACCTGCTTTACGCTGCGCACGTTTCCCTCTTAATCATGGCCCCAGTTCTGAAAAATCGATGAAATTTTTTGCAGAATTTGCAGATGATATACAAGTAAATATACAGCAAATACTGCTTGGTAACAATTTTTCGCCTAAAATCGTTTTTATCTTCCTTTTTGTGTGTTTTACGGTCAGTCTGTAAAAATGGCGTACTACGGGCGAAACATCATTCCCAGCAGCGACGTTGGAGTCCAAGATGCATCCAGACATCCTCCCTATGCTGTCCCTGAACCATTTCTGTGGTGTTTCCATCATTTTCTGACCTTTTCCTATGAACCAGGCACCCTCCCCTCATCAGAGCAGGGGGTGCCTGGTGTAATGCTCGAGTCCTCCCATTGACTTCAATGGGGCTCGGGTGCTCGGCCGAGCACTCGAGCCTCCGGGGGCGCTCGGCCAGAGCACCCGAACACCCGAGCATCGGGGTGCTCGATCATCACTAGAATTAAAGTTTAGTTTAGGGAGTCTTTTAGGTAGGACATTTGTTCCCTGTATTAGGAGAGTCAGTGGGGCAAACTGGGGAGAAGAAGGGAGGAAGGAGGCTGACCTCAAATACTCCCAAATTCAGATTGACTGACTGGCAAGACTCAGGCAGCTAGGGACCTATTTGCTTGCTGATCTTGCTATTATTATTTCTGTGCTGGGTGGGGAAGTCTGAGGAAAGAAATTGTTGATTTTGTTTTTAAGTTATAATTGTTTTTGCACAGATTGTGATAAGACAACAGGATGGACAACTTAAAATAAAATAAATACATAAACAAAAAATAATAAAGAACTAAATATATTATGAGACAGTGACAGAGAGCTGACTGGGCTTAAACAAGGCATCATACAGCACCATCAGTTGTGTTGTGTGCAGTAGAGTAAAAACACACAGTGTAGTTGAGTAATGTCTAGCAAATGCACAAGAGGAGGGGGAACAGAGAGGGGTGGAGCAGTGCAGGGACATGAGAGTAAAGTGGTTCAAAAACTGATTGAAGCAATGGTTGCAGCAGCGTGTGCAATCAGTGATGATGATCCCTCTACTCCAAGGAAGGATGCAGTTTGTCAAGGTCCCAGCAAAACTAGTTCCAGCACCACCAGTGCCAGTAGAAATAAAGAACCATATAAGAAGAACACTGAAGACGACAACAAGTCACATTCAAGTGTTGATGATGCTGACAATAGCATAATGGAGGAAGATGTAGTAGCTGAGCTGCCTGCTGCATCAGATAGTGAGACAAACAAGAACCAAAAGACCCATCCTCAAAGTAGTAGGGAACTTTGTTACAGTAAAAGTAAAAAGAAATTGTTTGAGACCTCTAAAATTTTAGAGGAATATAAGGGTAGTGGGCAAGAATTGTCAGGTTGATGCTGCTGAGGATGACCTAATGATGATTGTTAATGATGCAGATCTAGAATATATCTCTCCAGCATCCGTCTCTTGTTCAGATACAGATGAAGTTGAGAGTGAGAATGATGACATGGCTATAAGTTTATCAGAAAGTCAAAGGCTGAATCTTCCACCACTTTTAAGGAGCACTGTGCCTGTCTATACATTTTTTGATAAAGCCATTGGAAAGTCTGCCCCTGGACAGGCACAGCTGTCAAACAGCACACAGTCACCCTAACAGTTATCATCAGCATCATTGCCTCTTCAAAGTCCATGTCCCACTCAGCCACACACACCTGTTTTGAGTACCCAGCAACAGTAACACAGGTTAACATCCACAATGTTTCATATGACAAGTGCCTCTGCTGCTGCTGTAAGTTCTGCACCTTTGAGACCTAGTAGTAATGGCAGTAGAATTGCATCAACATCTAGCCCCAGTAGTAGTAGTAGCAGCAGCTACTACCTCAGGAACCCCTCATTCCATGAAGTCCACAGTATGGAGATACTTCACTCAGGATCCTCAAGCTAAGCATGTTGCTATCTGTTGTCTGTGCAAAAAGCATTTGAGCAGGGGGAAAGCAGGCTCACACCTAGGCACCTCCTCTATGAGATCTCACCTGAAGTACAACCAGGTCTGACTGGGAAACTAATCTGAGAAGGAGGATAGAGATTTGATGCAAACATGACAATAGTAAAAACTATATACATACACAAATCACACCAAACCAGCCAGTTCCCCACCACCACTACAATACTCATCTGTCACATTATAGGTTGTACTTTATTTTTTTTATTACTTGACATCATCATGATGAATGTGTGCCAGTGTCACTTAAGCAGGAAGTTAGTGTTATAGACAAAGAACAAATGCATTCTGCATGCTAACACATTTTTCAAGGCATATGTTGCTGTAGGACTCACAAATTTGACTTTCAGACACTTATATCTAAACTAATGCCCTCAGAAGAAGTAATGTTACAGTGGGAAATGTAGTATCTATAGGAAATATAGGCAAAAAATGTGTTAAAATTGGCCAAAAAATTGTTAAAATGCCAAATCCTCCCTGCCACCAGCTTCACGTAATCTGCAGGATGGAATCTCCTCAGATGCTGCTTGATTCCTTGCCTGTGATTATACTTCACCACATTGGCATGTGTGGTCAGTGCACCACACAATGTGCAATGGTTGGTATGAATGAATATGTTTATTTATATAGCGCCACAAGTGTACACAGAGCTTTACAATTTAAGGGTTTAATCAATACAGGGTTACAGGTGAAAGTGAAACATTGGGTGCGAGATCCCTGCCCGAAAGCTTACAATCTAAAGTGGTAATGGGAGACATACAGAGTATATAAGGGTCAAGTGCTGAATACAGTGCTAGTTCTGATTATGATAGAGGACAACACTAAAGTAAATCATTTATGAGCATTCATTGTAAAACATCAGTGCCTTCTAGCATGTTGAGATTTTATCCATGAGGTGCATTTTCAAGTGAGATTTGAAGGTCATCAGATAGGTGCAGTAGTGCAGGTTGGATAATAGAGCATTCCATAGATACGGAGCAATGAGAGAAAAAGGTTTGATACGTGACAGGGCTGTAGACAAAAAAGGAGCTGAGAGAAGACAATCATTGGCTGAATGTAAGTGGCGGGATAGGGTATAGCAGGAGATCAGAGTGGAAATGTAAGAAGGAGTAGAGGAAAGAAGTGTCTTGAAAGAGAGAAGTAAGATTTTGTAAGATATACAGAGTTTGATAGGCAGCCATTAGAGAGTTTTGAGGAGGAGCGGGGCAGGGACAAACCTAGGTGACAGAAGAGTAATTCATGCTGCAGCATTCTGTATACATTGAAATGGATGGAGATGGGAAGCAGGAATGCCAGACAGAAGAATGTTGCAATAGTCCATGCGGGAGAGGATGATTGCATGTATAAGAATTTAAGCTGTGGAAGAACAGAGGAAGGGACGGATTTTAGCAATGTTACTCAAAAGAAAGCAGCACGATTTAGAAGTGGCATTAATATGAGGGGAGAATGAGAGAGACATGTCAATTATCATCCCTAGACACCATGCTTCTGATACTGGATTAATGATAGCGTGATAGTGCCATTTACTGTCACCTTGAAGGGCCCTATAGGACCAGACCTAGATGGGATGAGGAGTAGCTCAGTTTTAGACATATTAAGTTTGAGGTGCCTATGAGCCATCCAGACTGAGATAGCCAAGAAGCAGTCTGTGACTTTAGCCTGGATATCAGAAGTCAGTAGGTGCAAATAAGTAAATCTGCATGTCACCTGCATAGAGGTGATATTTGAGACCAGATGAGTTAATAAGATCACCAAGTGTTATTGTGTAAAGAGAAAACAGAAGCGGTTCTAGAACAGAACCTTGAGGAATCCCAACAGAAAGTTGGACTGGAGAGGATGAAGAGGTGGCTGAGGAGACACTGAAGGATCTGTTAGATTGATAAGAGGAGAGCCTGTCCAGTGCTGTGTTACAGATTCCTAAGGAGTAAAGAATGCAGAAGAGGAGAGCATGGTATCACAGTGCCCATGATTGCTGCCTTTTCCTGTCAGTTATCTGTGAAGGCTCTCCATTGGCTGCCTGTCTTGAATCCGCCCAGTATTGCCTATATAGTCTGGGTTCTGCCACCCTTTGGTTGCCCTTTCGTGGTGTCTCTATGTCTATAGCCACCTGCATCCTTTTTCTGAGTTTCTGGGCCTTTGCTGCATACACTACCTTCCAGATTCCATCTGCTTACCTGCCTGACAGCCTCCTCTGTTGAAGTGGTTCCTGCCTCCGTTCCTGATCCGATTTGGGTTGACGTTCCTGCTTCTGTTCCTGATCCGGTCATCTGCCGTTACTGTTCCAGCTTCCTGTCCCGGCCTGGCTGCTTGTTCCTGCTTCTGGATCATGTGCAGAGTTCTCCATCTTCATGTCTCCTGCGCGACATTTTCATCCCTGAGTATCTATGTGTACTCCAGTACGCGGGTACTGATTCACTCCATCTATCACCGGTTGCTTGCTGCTTCCCATACAGCACCGGTAGTGTCATTGTGTACTCCAGTACGCGGGTACTGGTTTGCTCCATATATCACCGGTTGCTTGCTGCTTCTCATACAGCACTGGTAGTGTCTATGTGTACTCCAGTACGTGGGTACTGGTTCGCTCCATCTATCACCGGCTGCTTGTTGCTTTCCATACAGCACCGGTAGTGTCATTGTGTACTACAGTACGCGGGTACTGGTTCGCTCCATATATCACCGGTTGCTTACTGCTTCCCATACAGCACTGGTATTGTCAATGTATACTCCAGTACGCGGGTACTGATTCGCTCCATATAACACCGGTTGCTTGCTGCCTTTCCATACAGCACTGGTAGTGTCATTGTGTAGTCCAGTACGCAGGTACTGGTTTGCTCCTAAAATCACCGGCTGCTCGCTGACACCTATATAGCACCGGTAGGCCTCTGTGTAGTCCAGAACATGCGACTGGTTTGCTCCACCACTTCTCAGTCTCTGAGGCCACTTACGCTTCTGTATCAGTACTTGTCGCCTCTGGGCTCAAGGCTGCCTTGCCCGGTATATTGGCAGGGCCGGTAGAGCCTTGTCCCTCGTTGTACCAGTCTCCAGGCTGCCTTGCCCGGTATATTGGCAGGGCCGGTAGAGCCTTCTCTCTCGTTGTACCAGTCTCCAGGCTGCCTTGCCTGGTATATTGGCAGGGCCGGCAGAGCCTTCTCTCTCATTGTACCAGTCTCCAGGCTGCCTTGCCCGGTATATTGGCAGGGCTGGTAGAGCCTTCTCTCTCGTTGTGCCAGTCTCCAGACTGCCTTGCCCGGTATTGGCAAGGCCAGTAGAGCCTCTCTATTATTATTATTCACCGTACCATTGTTCACCATTGCATTGTACTATTACATGTTGAGATATATGTGAAATGTCAAACCCATGAGGGTTTTCTTTAAACTTCCAAAACAAACCGTGACACATGGTCAACAGTGTCAAAAGTTGCTGAGAGATCAAGCAGGATAAGTATTGAACAGTGACCTTGAGATTTGGCAATGTGAAGATCACTGACCACTCTTGTAAGAGCAGTTTCAGTGGAGTGAGCAGGGCAAAATCCAGATTGTAAAGGACCCAGCAGGTTGTATGTATTAAGGAAGTCAAACAGGTGTGAGTAGGCTAGGCGTTCCAAGAGTTTAGAGGCAAATGGCAGAAGATAAACAGGTCGATAGCTAGCGGTTGTGTTACTGTCAGAAGAGTTGTTCTTGAGGATGGATGATATTAAGGCATGTTTGAAGTCATCAGGAAAGTTAACAGTGGCAAAGGAGGAGTTAAAGATTTGTAATAGGATAGGGATTAGTGTGGGGGAGAGGGACTGGATGAGATGAAAGGGGAGCGGATCAAGTGCACATATAGCGGATGGAGCGGACTGGAGAGCCAGGAGATTAAGGGATTTGAGGTTATGCGTGAATCGGGGAGAGGAAGCAGGAATTGCGGAAGGTGTATAAGTAGTGCTGAATGTTAGAAGATGGTGATTGGATAGTGGAAGAGGAGAGATATTAAAATTCTAGAATGCACAGCCTCTAGTAAACATAAGGTGTAGGAAGTGACCATCCTTGTGAGTACTAGCATTCGTCCTCTGGTTTAGTCCAAATGCAGAGAGAAAACGGGATGCCCAGGAGACGGAGGGATCATCCACATGGCAGTTGAAGTCCCCCAGAAGAAGTGAAGGTGTGTCTGATGAAAGGAAGAAGGAAAGTCATGATTAAAAATCTGATAGGAAGTCTCAAGGTGTATATGTGGAGGTAGGTGGGAGATAACTGCAACTTTTAGAGTGACTGGAGCAAAGATATGGACAGCATGCGACTCAAAAGAGGAGAATCAAAGTGAGGAGGGGGGAGAAATTAGTTTGTAATGACAATGTTCAGAGTGCGGCAAACCCACACCTCCCCCACATCCAGTTGAGCGTGGAGTGTGAGAGAAGAAGAGACCACCATAGGAGATTACTGCCTCTAAAGCGGATTGAGAGAGCCAAGTTTTAGTAATAGCAAGTAAATTGAGGGAGCAGGAGAAAAAGAGATCATGCACAGTGCTATATTTGTTAGTAATGGAGCGAGCATTCCATAGAGCACAGGAAAAGGGAAGAAATTAAGGTTGAAGGCAGGGAATGGTGATTAGATTTGAAATGTTCCTATGCTGACTGGAGGTAGAGTGTTTGTGAATGGAGATGGGGCCAGGATTTGGAGAGATATCTCCAACTGCCATTAACAGAAGAAAAGAGAGAAACAGGAGATGAGTGAGTGATTTGTATGTATTAGGTTTTGGTTTGTGTGAGGTGGGGGAGTGCAGGAGTGGAGAAGAGTGAGGAGTTGGTGTGTAGAGGTGAGTGTGGATGACAGAAGTGAAGAAGAGATGGTGGAGGGTAGAATGAACTAGATATTTTAGTGAGAACTGCAGCCATAGAGAGAAGGAATATTAGACATTTAGGTATTCTTTGCAGAGGGCAAGAGCACTTTCTTATGATGGAAGTGTTTGTTTTGTAAGCAGAGTCCACAAGCTGGTGTTATACAGAGAATCTTGAAGTTTAGGAGAATTGCAGAGCTTACGTTTAGGAGTTTGCTTCAAGTCCTTTGTAGCCTTGCTTTGGGAGGTGTTCTTTCTCCAGTGAAATCTGATCTGTCTTCTGCCTCACTCCTGCTCAAGTCCTGCTTAAGTCTCCCTTCATGTAAGATGGCTCAATTGGGATGGGGAACCCCTTAGAATGTCACCCTGTAGGGCTGTCACCCTAGACTGAAGGTATTATATAGCAGTCATATACACATGAGACTTATTCAGCTTAATTAACAATCAAAGGCTGACCAAATGTCTGATCAGAGCTGAATTGCAAGTTAATTCACACCCATGAGAAAAGAGTTAGTAATTCAGACCAGAGGATGAAGGGGAAAGTTGATTAGACAAAAGTGGAATTAATAATAAAAGTTGCAAACAAATAAATTATATGGTTAATATCATACCCAATAAACAGGAGTGGAGATGTTAGCAGGGGTGCAGAGAGACAGATGATATGGGATGTTAAGAGTTAATATCATACCCAATAAACAGGAGTGGAGATGTTAGCAGGGGTACAGAGAGACAGCTGATATGGGATGTTAAGAGTTAATATCATACCCAATAAACAGGAGTGGAGATGTTATCAGGGGTGCAGAGAGGCAGATGATATGGAATATTAAGAGTTAATACCATACCTGGGGAGAGAGAAATGGAGAAAATTAGAGATGAGAACACGGCATATCTATATTATATTCCTGCTTAAGTCTCCCTTCACTTTAGATGACTCACTTGGGATGGAGAACCCCCTTAGAGTGTCACCCTGTAGGGCTGTCACCCTAGACATCTACAGAATCTCTCTCATCTGGTAGGGGTGGTTATGACGACAGGTGGATCACCAGAAGATGTCACTACATCTTACTGCTCCCTGACCCTAGAGCAAGAAGCTGATGGTGTCCCATGTGTTTTGCTCACCATTGAACTTTCAGGCTCACTTTGGGTATCTCTATTTTTTCCTCCTCGACTCTTGGTGCCCTTGGGGAGAATCAAGGTACAACAACAGTGGCTCCCAATTTCATTTGTTGGGGTTTGGCTTTATCACTGTTGACATAAATGTCATGGGTCTGTATTTCATGTGTGTTATCAGGATGGTTGTGCCAAGGTGCATTCCCTCCTTTCCCCTTTGTACTGATTTATCTGATATAGCGCACAGTGCCATCATTGATGACTGCACTGTGCCTGCCCCAAGAGAAAAATAGTCCCACCTTTGACCTCTGGGGGGAGGGGAAAGGTGGAGAAAAATGGCCTCTTTCTTCTTCTCCACAATCCCATTCACTGGATGGGACAGAGTATGCTGCTGCTGTCTCAGAATCAGCACTAGAATTAGGACCAGGATTATTGCTGGCAAGTGAAACCTATCTTAGTCCCACATCTCTACTGCTGGACAACCTTTTCAAATGTTGCCCATATTGGCACATTCCCCTCACTGTTAGCAAATCAAAATAATAAAAAAAAAATAGTTGTGAGATGCGCAGGAACCAGACCAACTCCACAAAAGGCCCAAAGAATGAAACAGAAGTTAAATATAGTGCAAGCTGGTAAAGCTTATGTATATGTATATACATCCAACCAGCTTGCAAATATTTAACCTCTGCTTCATTCTTTGGGCCTTATGCGCAGTTGGTCTGGTAATTGACCTTCTCACAATTATTTTTTTAATTATTTTGATCTGCAGACATTGAGGGGAGGGAGAAGGGGACTACACACAGTTAATACAGACACATCAACAAGGTATCTTTACATTGCTTGCAAATAAGTGATGCTTTAGCCTGCAACATGACAGTCTCGCCCTTTTCATGCTGGTGACATTTTGATAGTGATCTCTACTGCTAGACCCCATTCACACAGTGACCACAATGGTCTGTGGCACATTACCCTGCTTATCATCAGCCTGCTGCCCTTGCATCACAAGAGCAGCAGTTAGAGCAGCAGCATCAAACACAGCAATCTCGCTAATGCCATCCCCAATTGCATATCTGTCTCCCATTCCTTCTCGCTTTCTGCTAAAAAGGCCATTAATGTCTCTTCCACTCCAGCTGCTCCACCATCACCCTCATCACTGCCATTAAACCCTCCTTGCTGCTGCACTGGTTGGTGATGATGTCAAATGTGACAGAGGATCCTCTGCTATCCCACTTGCCATCTCTTCTTAAGAAGGCAGACAGGCAGCACTAGCAGAAGGCACAGGCGGCTTATCTGTGCTGATGCTAATACTGCTAGCCAGTTCTCATGTCCCAGAGGAACACTACTGAGGAAGGGGAATCACAGGGGGATGTTGGGGGTTCCCTTGACGCTAGTCTGGCTGCTTGGTATCATCACTTCCACTTCCCCTTCTACCTCATCAGGAGGATGTAAATCAGTCATGCTAGTCCCACCATCAGCTGCTTCACTATCATCACCCCCTCACTCACCCCCAATAAACTCTAGCTAGTAGTGGACTGCTTGAGGATGGCAAGCATGATTTAGGGTTCCCTGCTGTCACACTTACCATTATATCCTCCTCCTCTTGAGTATCAGAAGGCACACTGGTAGCCGTAGCAGCAGGCACAAGTAGCTGACCTATCCTGCTCACACTGCTATCAACCTCTATATGGGCCTTTGCTGACAATGACAAAATTTCCCCCAGATCCCAAGGGATGATGTTGGGTGACTGGGCATCATTGAACAACTTGATTTATGCAACTCACAATAGAGTTATATAAATCAAGTTGTTCAATGTGTCCAATAACCATGCAAATTAGATTATTAAAACGTGAGACTACATACAAGTTGTGCATTGGGCCAGCCATCAATAGGAAATAAAAGTAAACATTTCTCACAACACACAGAAATAATAGGTAACCATAACAAATGAATGCAGGATTTCATCTACTAAGACATATAGAGCTTGAAGATGGAGTATTTCAAGTGAGCTCTAAGAATATCAACGGCAATACTAGGTTAAATTGTTGAACAAACCTAGTAGTAATATCTCACTTAGGTATTTAAGGGTGGTAAAAATAAGAAATCACATCATACTAACTTACTTTTCAAGCTAGAGGCCAAGGATGGACTTACATAACATCAACTAAGTGTACCTAGTATCCCATTGGCATCTACAGATAATAAAAGAACTGTGTTGTTTGGACATACACTTTAAATTTAATAAGAGATAGGAAACATTTGAACCCAGTTCAGATAAGCCCTAAGAGAACCATATATTTTATCAAGTGCCAATGTAATACACTTATACCAAGTATCAGATTTAATATCTACACTTGGATGTTGGAAATGTATACTATTATTGATACCTATTTTACTTGAATTAGTTGATCTATTCACTTGGTGAATGAGGGTGATGTTCTTAATATTCAGTTTCCTATTTTTACAGGATCTGAAATAGTTTTAATTCACTCTTTATTAAATAATGAGCCACTGAAGTATTTGTTTTTCATATAATCTAATAAAAGTTAGGTCTTATGAACACACTCCGTGTGCACCGAACTGGTCTCTAATGTGTGACTTTGTGTTGCGGGAACTGATTGGTTTGTTACTTAATATACCCCAATGTACAGGGCCGAGACATTTTCTTTTCTTTCTTTTTGGTTATTATAAGTTCAGACTTGCAGTGCAGTCACATGCTAGAGTGAATCCTTCAAGACAATCAGAGCTCTCAATAACAATGTGATTAATCATGTAATGTATCATGATTAATCACATTGTTATTGAGAGCTCTGATTGTCTTGAAGGATTCACTCAAACACACACATATAATAAAAATAAAAAAATATATATTTTTATATTGAGACAGGCTTCCTTGTATAATTTTGCCAGGGGCCTCAGAAGCTCTGCCTCCTTGAATGGTAAAGATGTCTCCAGTGTGTTGGCGACCTCTTTAGTATACAGTGGGTTAAAAGCCCCATTTAAATCAATGGACATTTTAAATGCTCATAAAGTACATCTGGTTTGCCTCATAACTGCAAGACTTTTCCTTAGTAAATCAGACTCAGTGTGAAGCCCTAAATATACAGTCCTGGACAAAAGTCTTGAGAAAGACACAAGTATTGGTCTTCACAAAGTTTGCTGCTTCAGTGTTCTTAGATATTATTGTCAGATGTTACTACAGTATACTGAAGTATAATTACAAGCATTTCATTAGTGTCAAAGGCTTTTATTGAAAATTACATTAAGTTTATGCAAAGAGTCAATAATTGCAGTGTTGAGCTTTCGTTTTCAAGACCTTTGCAATCCACCTTGGCATGCTGTCAATTAACTTCTGGGCCACATCCTGACTGATGGCAGCCCATTCTTGCAAAATCAATGCTTGGAGTTTGTCACAATTTGTGGGGTTTTGTTTGTCCACCCGCCTCTTGAGGATTGACCACAAGTTCTCAATGGGATTAAGGTAACATAGTAACATAGTAATTTAGGTTGAAAAAAAAACTTGCGTCCATCTAGTTCAACTCTTTTCCTATTCCTGTTTATCATTGCTGATCCAAAAGAAGGCAAACTCCCCCCTTAATATAGCAATTTCAAATTCTGTCTTGAATGGGGGGAAAATATTCCTTCTTGATTCCAAATGGCAATCAGATTTCTCCTTGTATCAACAAGCCCTAACTAAATATTAATCCCAATACTAACGTACATAACCCTCTATGTTATGCTCTTTTAAATAAGTATCCAGGTCCTTTTTAAAATAATCTAATGTATTCGATAGCAACACCTCCTCAGGCAGTGAATTCCATACCTTTATTGTCCTTACTGTAAAGAAACCCTTCCGCTGTTGTAGATTAAATCTCCTTTCCTCAAGTCTAAGTGGGTGGCCCGTTGTCCTTTGTACTGTTCTGTTAATGAACAGGTCTTTGGATTGCCCTTTGTATGGGCTCTGAATATATTTATATAGTGTTATATCCCCTCTACGATGTCGTTTCTCTAGTGTGTACAAGTTTAACTTTTTTAGCCTTTCTTCATAACTAAAACTTTCCTTTCCCCTTACTAGTTTTGTAGCCCTCCTCTGCACTTTCTCTAGTTCCATAATATCCTTTTTCAGAAAGGGCGCCCAGAATTGAACAGCATATTCCATGGACCTGTAAAGAGGCATAATAATATCTTCCTCCCTTGAGTCAATACCCCTTTTAATACATGCCAATATCTTATTGGCCTTTGCAGCTGCCAGCTGGCACTGCATGCTACTGCTAAGTCTATTATCTACCATTACTACCAAATTCTTTTCATTAGTAGATTTCCCCAGATAAACACCATTTAAACTATATGTTGCATTTTTATTATTATACCCAAAATGCATAACTTTACATTTGTCTATATTGAATCTTATTTGACATTTGCCTGCCCAGTTACTCAGTTTGTCCAAATCCTCTTGTAATGAAGATACATTCAGTTCAGACTTTATTACCTTACTTAATTTGGTATCATTGACAAACACTGATACATGGCCCCCTATGCCCTCTGGGAGGTTATTAATAAACAAATTAAAAAGAAGAGGACCCAGGACAGATCCCTGAGGTACTCCACTTATCACATTTATCCAAATGGAGAAATTGCCATTTACTACCACTCTTTGCATTCTGTCTTTCAGCCAATTTCCAATCCACACACAAACGTTTTCCATAGGCCTATTTCATTCAATTTGTACAGTAACCTCTTGTGTGGAAGCTAGTGATGAGTGAGCATGCTCGGCCGAAGCTCGGTTCGGCTCGAGCATCGCTCTGCTCGGCACATGGCGGTACTCGTACGAGTACCGCATGTGCTCGCCCGCCATGTTCGGGTCTCCTCCCCGCACGTTTCGCGGCTGCTGCGCAGCCAATAAACGTGCGGGGAGGCTCTGACATCAGTGTAATGCCAGCAGCCATGTTGGCTGCTGGCATTACACTGATTGGCTGGCCAGAACCCATGATCGGGTGCTGTATAGCACCTGACCAGCGAGTTCGGCTCAGTCTTAGCCAGGGAGAGATGAGGATAGGAAGGGAAAGTCAGTGTAGGGAGAAAAAAAGCGCGTTTGAACAACAAAAAGACCCAAAAGTCCTTTTTAGGACTACTGTGTGTGGGGGCAGCAGATATATTTTGTTTTGGGGGGCAGAGTTTAAAAAAAAAACGTCAGATATTCCGTTCACTGTGCCTAGCCGCAGATTAGCAGCACATTGTGTTTAGTGTGCAAAGTTGCAGATTAGCAGCACATTCTGTTTAGTGTGCAAAGTTGGAGATTAGCAGCACATTCTTTTTAGTGTGCAAAGTTGCAGATTAGCAGCACATTCTGTTTAGTGTGCAAAGTTGCAGATTAGCAGCACATATTCTGTTCAGTGTGCAAAGTTGCAGATTAGCAGCACATTCTTTTTAGTGTGCAAAGTTGCAGATTAGCAGCACATTCTGTTCAGTGTGCAAAGTTGCAGATTAGCAGCACATTCTTTTTAGTGTGCAAAGTTGCAGATTATCAGCACATTCTGTTTAGTGTGCAAAGTGTAAAAAATAAAAGTCACTTATTCCGTTCACTGTGCCTAGCCGCAGATAAGCAGCACATTGTGTTTAGTGTGAAAAGTTGCAGATTAGCAGAACATTCTGTTTAGTGTGCAAAGTGTAAAAAATAAAAGTCACATATTCCATTCACTGTGCCTAGCCGCAGATAAGCAGCATATTCTGTTTAGTGTGCAAAGTTGCAGATTATCAGCACATTCTGATTAGTGTGCAAAGTGTAAAAAATAAAAGTCACTTATTCCGTTCACTGTGCCTAGCCGCAGATAAGCAGCACATTCTGTTTAGTGTGCAAAGTTGCAGATTAGCAGAACATTCTGTTTAGTGTGCAAAGTGTAAAAAATAAAAGTCACATATTCCATTCACTGTGCCTAGCCGCAGATAAGCAGCATATTCTGTTTAGTGTGCAAAGTTGCAGATTAGCAGCACATTCTGTTTAGTGTGCAAAGTGTAAAAAATAAAAGTCACATATTCCGTTCACTGTGCCTAGCCGCAGATAAGCAGCATATTCTGTTTAGTGTGCAAAGTTAAAGATTATCAGCACATTCTGTTTAGTGTGCAAAGTGTAAAAAATAAAAGTCACTTATTCCGTTCACTGTGCCTAGCCGCAGATAAGCAGCACATTCTGTTTAGTGTGCAAAGTTGCAGATTAGCAGAACATTCTGTTTAGTGTGCAAAGTGTAAAAAATAAAAGTCACATATTCCATTCACTGTGCCTAGCCGCAGATAAGCAGCATATTCTGTTTAGTGTGCAAAGTTGCAGATTATCAGCACATTCTGTTTAGTGTGCAAAGTGTAAAAAATAAAAGTCACATATTCCATTCACTGTGCCTAGCCGCAGATAAGCAGCATATTCTGTTTAGTGTGCAAAGTTGCAGATTATCAGCACATTCTGTTTAGTGTGCAAAGTGTAAAAAATAAAAGTCACATATTCCATTCACTGTGCCTAGCCGCAGATAAGCAGCATATTCTGTTTAGTGTGCAAAGTTGCAGATTATCAGCACATTCTGTTTAGTGTGCAAAGTGTAAAAAATTAAAGTCACATATTCCATTCACTGTGCCTAGCCGCAGATAAGCAGCATATTCTGTTTAGTGTGCAAAGTTGCAGATTATCAGCACATTCTGTTTAGTGTGCAAAGTGTAAAAAATAAAAGTCACATATTCTATTCACTGTGCCTAGCCGCAGATAAGCAGCATATTCTGTTTAGTGTGCAAAGTTGCAGATTATCAGCACATTCTGTTTAGTGTGCAAAGTGTAAAAAATAAAAGTCACATATTCCATTCACTGTGCCTAGCCGCAGATAAGCAGCATATTCTGTTTAGTGTGCAAAGTTGCAGATTAGCAGCACATTCTGTTTAGTGTGCAAAGTGTAAAAAATAAAAGTCACATATTCCATTCACTGTGCCTAGCCGCAGATAAGCAGCATATTCTGTTTAGTGTGCAAAGTTGCAGATTTGCAGCACATTCTGTTTAGTGTGCAAAGTGTAAAAAATAAAAGTCACTTATTCCGTTCACTGTGCCTAGCCGCAGATAAGCAGCACATTCTGTTTAGTGTGGAAAGTTGCAGATTAGCAGCACATTCTGTTTAGTGTGCAAAGTGTAAAAAATAAAAGTCACATATTCCATTCACTGTGCCTAGCCGCAGATAAGCAGCATATTCTGTTTAGTGTGCAAAGTGTTAAAAATAAAAGTCACATATTCTGTTCACTGTGCCTAGCCGCAGATAAGCAGCACATTCTGTTTAGTGTGCAAAGTTGCAGATTTGCAGCACATATTCCGTGTAATATGAAGAAGGCGGGTAAAAAGGGACGGGGAAGTGGACGTGATCCTGATAGTTCAGGGCGCGGGTCAGGACGCGTAGAAACTGTGCCTGGTGCCAGAGCACAAGAAAGAAAGACATCCATCATACCTAGCTTCATGTCTCAGTTTACAGGGCGTCGCAGGACATCACTCTCGAGGTCAGACCACTGCGAACAGGTGGTCGGTTGGATTTCAGGTGATACTGCTTCCAGTCGGTTAAGCACCACCCTGTCTTCCACCAAGTCCACTCTCAGTAGCCAAGAGTTTGGTCAACATAATCCTCACCCTGATCATCCTTCCTCCCACCATAGAGGGTCTGGTCAAAGAAGTGATCCCACACTGGGATATAGTGAGGAGCTCGTCTCATCACCAATCCTTAATTTGAACCTCTCTCCAAGCACGCTTGCAGAGGAACATGAAATCTTGTGCCCTGATTCACAACCTCTAGAGGGTACCCAATCACAAGAAGATGACAGAGGTGAACGGCATTTAAGGTCAAAGGAAGTGGATGATGATGATGATGAGACACAGTTGCCATCAAATCAACCACTATTACTGTCTCAAGACCTTGATGAGGAGGATAATATACAGTTGTCAATGACTGAGTATGTGGTGGGATCAAGAAATGAGGAGGATGATCAGAGTGAGGAAGTGGAGGAGGACTTGGTGGACGATGAGGTGACTGACCCCACCTGGGAAGGTGGAGAGCCGAGCGATGACAGCAGTCCTGAGGGTGAGCCATCTGCAGCACCGCAACAGGCTGGAAGAGGCAGTGGTGTGGCTACAGAAAGAAGGCGGACCGCACCAAACCGGCCCGCAAATGTTCCAAGGAGCACCCCCTTGCGTAAATCTCCCTTGCCAAGGGCTAGGTGTTCCGCGGTATGGCGTTTTTTTAAGGAAAGTGCGGACGACAAAAAAATTGTAGTTTGCAACCTGTGCCACACCAGAATGAGCCGAGGCATGAACACTAGAAACCTCACCACCACCAGCATGATCCGACACATGGCATCCAAGCACCGTAATAAGTGGGAGGAACGCCCGGATCGCCAATCTGTGTCTGCAGGCCACACCACTGCCTCCTCTTCCCCTGTTTTCGGTGCCGGCCAAACGCCTGTCGAAGGCGCAGGCCCGCATACCTCCCGCCCTGCACCTGTACCATCTGAAGCACCATCAGCGACCACATCCACTTCCCTGTCCCAGCGCAGCGTCCAAATGTCGTTACCCCAGGCATTTGAGCGCAAGCGAAAATACCCAGCCACCCACCCACAGGCCATAGCACTAACCTCACACCTTTCCAAATTACTGGCCATCGAAATGCTGCCATTAACGCTTGTGGAGACTGAGTCCTTCCGCAGCCTGATGGCAGCAGCTGTCCCTCGGTACGCAGTCCCCAGCCGCCACTACTTTTCCCGGTGTGCCGTCCCCGCATTACACCACCATGTGTCCCGTAACATCACCCGTGCCCTGACCAACGCAGTTACTGGGAAGGTCCACTTAACGACTGACACATGGACAAGTGCTTGTGGCCAGGGACGCTACATTTCCCTGACGGCACACTGGGTGAATGTCGTGGAGGCTGGGAGCGACTCGGACCCTGGGATGGCACAGGTGCTACCCACGCCGAGGATTGCGGGCCCTACCTCCATCAGGGTTTCCGCCAGCACCTACGGTATTGGCTCCTCCTCCTCCGTTTCCACCTCCGAATTCTCTGCGCTCAGCGCCACTCACCCATCAGCCGGTAGCTGGAAGCAGTGTAGCACTGCAGTGGGGAAGCGTCAACAGGCCGTGCTGAGGCTGATCTGCCTTGGGGACAAACAGCACACGGCCTCAGAGCTATTGCAGGGGATTAGTCACCAGACCGAGCAGTGGCTCTCGCCACTCAACCTGCAACCAGGCATGGTTGTGTGTGATAATGGGCGTAACTTGGTGGCGGCTTTGGAGCTCGGCAAGCTCACACACATACCATGCCTAGCGCATGTATTTAATTTAGTGGTTCAGCGATTTCTAAAAACCTACCCCAATTTGCATGATCTCTTGACCAAGGTGCGCCGCGTGTGTGCACATTTCCGTAAGTCATCAACAGCTTCAGCCGGCCTGTTGAAGCTGCAGCAGCGCTTACAATTGCCAGCTCACCGGCTGCTGTGTGACGTGAGCACGCGCTGGAACTCCACCTTCCACATGTTGGCCCGGCTTTGTGAGCAGCAGAGGGCAGTAGTGGAGTACCAGCTGTTACACGGTCGTTGCCTCTCCGTTCAACTTCCTGTAATCAGAAGTGAGGAGTGGGAATGGATGTCAGACCTCTGTGAGGTTTTACGCAATTTTGAGGAATCAACACAGATGGTGAGCGGCTATAACGCTATTATCAGTGTAACCATCCCACTTCTGTGTCTACTGAAACGCTCGCTGCTCACAATTAAAACCGACGCTTTGCATGTGGAAGAGGTGGAAATGCGGGAGGAAGAGCTTACACAAGGTGATAGCCAGAGCACCCTCACTTCGTCTTCTCAGCGACAATTGGAGGAGGCGGAGGAGGAGGAGGAAGACACGGTTGCCTCCGCTACAGAGGGTAGCCATGGAACTTTAGTTCCATCTCTTCAGCGTGGGTGGGCAGAAGAGGAGGAAGAGGATGAGGTGATTGAGAGTCATCCTCCTGGTGAGGACAGCGAAATCTTGCCTGTTGGTACTCTGGCACACATGGCTGACTTTATGTTAGGCTGCCTTTCCCGTGACCCACGCGTTATACGCATTTTAGACAACACGGATTACTGGGTGTTCACCCTTCTGGACCCCCGCTACAAAGAGAATTTCTCATCTCTCATTCCTCCGGTGGAGAGGACAAGCAAAATGGTGCAATACCAGAAGGTTCTTGTCGAAAAATTGCTCCAAAATTTTCCATCTGACAACGCTGGCGGCAGAGTACGTGCTACCTTGGCCAACCGAGAAGGGGAGAAAAGGGGAGCACACAGCAGTTCCGACAAAGGCAGGGCAACACTCTCCAAGGCGTGGGACACCTTCATGACACCCCGCCAGCACCCTCACCCTGATGCGCAGCCTAGTGTCACAAGGAGGGAAAAGTTTTGGAAGATGGTGAAGGAGTACGTAGCAGACCGTGTCAGCGTCCTCAATGATCCCTCTGTGCCTTACAACTACTGGGTGTCCAAGCTGGACACGTGGTATGAACTGGCACTCTACGCCTTGGAGGTGCTGGCCTGCCCTGCCGCCAGCGTTCTGTCTGAGCGGGTATTTAGTGCTGCTGGTGGCATCATAACAGATAAGCGTATCCGCCTTTCCACCGACAATGCTGATAGGTTGACACTTATAAAAATGAACAAGGCCTGGATTTCCCCTGACTTCTCCACTCCACTGGAGGAAAGCCCCGGGGGAACATAAAGTCACTTTAGATATGTTATTTACAATGATGGGAATACTCTGTATTCCCATTCACCCCTTCCACCCAAAAAATGGGTATATGGTTGACTGTCTTCCATATACCCTGGGATATAATTTTTATATAGGGCCAGCTCACCAGCGGGCCCTGTGATATAATTTTTATATAGGGCCAGCTCACCAGCGGGCGCTGTTTGACAATTTTTGTATAGGTCAGCTCACCAGCGGGCCTTCTCATATAATGTTTTATTGGGTCAGCTCTCTAGCGGGCCCTCTCATATAATGTTTTATAGCGTCAGCTCACTAACGGGCCTTCGCATATAATGTTTAGGATGGTCAGCTCCGCAGCAGACCCTCACCCATAATGTTTTAGATGGTCGGCTCAGCGCACGTTTCCCTCTTAATCATGGCCCCAGTTCAGAAAAATCGAGGAAATTTTTGGGAGAATTTGCCTCTGCGCACGTTTCCCTCTTAATCATGGCCCCAGTTCAGAAAAATCGAGGACATTTTTGGGAGAATTTGCCTCTGCGCACGTTTCCCTCTTAATCATGGCCCCAGTTCCGAAAAATCGATGAAATTTTTTGCAGAATTTGCAGATGATATACAAGTAAATATACAGCAAATACTGTTTGGTAACAATTTTTCGCCTAAAGTCGTTTTTATCTTCCTTTTTGTGTGTTTTACGGTCAGTCTGTAAAAATGGCGTACTACGGGCGAAACATCGTTCCCAGCAGCGATGTTGGAGTCCAAGATGCATCCAGACATCCTCCCTATGCTGTCCCTGAACCATTTCTGTGGTGTTTCCATCATTTTCTGCCCTTTTCCTATGGACCAGGCACCCTCCCCTCATCAGAGCAGGGGGTGCCTGGTGTAATGCTCGAGTCCTCCCATTGACTTCAATGGGGCTCGGGTGCTCGGCCGAGCACTCGAGCCTCCGGGGGCGCTCGGTCAGAGCACCCGAACACCCGAGCATTGGGGTACTCGATCATCACTAGTGGAAGCGTATCAAATGCCTTGGCAAAGTCTAAACTGATCACATCAACCGCCGCTCCCGCATCTATATTGTTTCTCACTTTTTCATAAAATGCGATCAAGTTAGTTTGACAAGACCTGTCTTTCACAAAGCCATGTTGGCTCCTGCTAATGATATTCCTGTTACAGCAGAATTCTTGAATATATTCCCTTAGCAACCCTTCAAACAGCTTCCCTACCACAGATGTCAAGCTTACAGGTCTGTAATTTCCTGGCTGTGACTTTGATCCCTTTTTAAATATGGGCACCACATCTGCTTTACACCAATCCATACCTGAAATAAAAGAATCCCTGAAAATCAAATATAACGGTCTGGCCAGGGCCTGGCTTAGCTCTTTAAGTACCCGTGGGTGTATACCATCTGGCCCCGGGGCTTTGTCTACCTTAACACCATTCAATGGTTTTAACACTTTTTCTTGTGTTAGCCAGTCCCATGCTTGCTGTCACTGTCCTGTAAAAGTAGTTTGCAGATTCTTATCCATTGGGTCTTCCTTGGTAAAAACAGAAGAAAATAAATTATTTAAAATATCTGCCTTCTCTCTGTCCCCCTTGACCATCTCACCAATTTCAGATAGCAAGGACCCAACATTATCAGACTTTAATTTTTTGCCATTAATGTATTTAAAGAATTTTTTTGGGTTGCTCTTGCTCTCCTTAGCAATATTTTTTTCATTCTCCAGTCTAGCTAATTTAATAGCCGTTTTACAGGTTTTGTTGGCATTTTTGTATTCTGCAAATGCCTCTGCTGATCCTTCAGCTTTATAATGTTTAAATGCCGCTTTCTTGTTATTTATTTCATTAATTACTTTACTGGTTAGCCACATTGGTTTTAATTTGCTTCTTTTGTATTTGTTTCCAGCAGGGATACATTTATATGTGTATTTTTGCAATGTTATTTTGAAGGCATTCCACTTACCTTCTGTGTTTTTTCCTGAAAATATTCTATCCCAGTCAACGAGACCAAGGGATGAATTAAACCTGATAAAGTTGGCCTTTTTAAAATTCAGTGTTTTGGTGGAACCCATACCAAATTGCTTTTTTGAATTAATCTCAAATGATACTATGTTATGGGCACTATTCCCCAAGTGCTCCCTAACTTGGATGTTAGAGATAAGTTCTTCATTGTCAGTTATTACCTTATCCAGACACGCATTCCCTCTGGTTGAGGTCTGCACTAGTTGAGACAAAAAATTGTCGTTCAACAAGTTCAGAAACTTACTGCTTTTAGCAGTCTATTTCTGGATAACTAAAATCCCCCATAATTATAGTTCTCCCTATTTGAGAAGCCTTTTCTATTTCCATTAATAGCTGTGATTCTTCAAGGTCACCAATGTTTGGTGGTTTTTAACAAATACCCACTAATATTTTCTGGGCAGTTTTACCCCCAGTCACTATTTCACCCCACAGGGATTTCACTTGTTCACTACTGTCATGATATATATCTTCTCGCAAATGAGGCAATAATGCTGGTTTGACATACAGACAGACCCCACCACCTCTTTTGTTTGACCTATCTTTTCTAAATAACATGTAGCCCTCCAATCATGTGTGTGTCATCCCACCATGTTTCTGTTTCCTGGCCATGGACCCAAAATTTCTATGTTTTGTTCCCTGAGCCACTTAATTATCACTTTTGCCTTATGGCAAGGAGCTCCATCATGCTCGAAAAGGCATTGTTCATCACTAAACTGTTCTTTGATGGTTGGAAGAAGTTGCTTTTGAAGGATGTTTTGGTACCATTCTTTATTCATTGCTGTGTTCTTAGGCAAAATTGTGAGTGAATCTACTCCCTTGGCTGAGAAGCAACCCCACACATGAATGGTCTCAGGATGTTTTACTATTGGCATGACATAGAATTGATGGTAGCGCTCACCTTGTCTTCTCCGGATAATCCATTTTCCGCATGCCCCAATCAATTGGAAAGGGGATACATCAGAGAAAATGATTTTACCCCAGGCCTCAGCAGTCCAATACCTGTACGTTTTGCAGAATATCAGTCTGTCCCTGATGTTTTTCCTGGAGAGAAGTGGCTTGTTTGCTGCCCTTCTTGACACCAGGCCATCCTCCAAAAGTCTTCGCCTCACTGTATATGCAGATGCACTCACACCTGCCTGCTGCCATTCCTGAGCAAGCTCTGCACTGGTGGCGCCCTGATCCCGCAGCAGAATCAACTTTAGGAGACAGTCCTGGTGCTTGCTGGACTTTCTTGGATGTCATGATGCATTCTTCACAACAATTGAACCTATCTCCTTGAAGTTCTTGATGATCCGATAAATGGTTGATTTAGGTGCAATCTTACTAGCAGCAATATCCTTTCCAGTGAAGCCCTTTTTGTGCAAAGCAATGATGACAGCACATATTTCCTTGCAGGTAACCATGGTTAACAGAGGAAGAACAATGATTTCAGGCACCACCCTCCTTTTAAAGTTTCTGGACTGTTATTCTAACTCAATCAGCATATCAGAGTGATGTCCAGCCTTGTCCACGTCAAAACTCTCACCTGTGTTAAGGAGAGAATCACTGACATGATGTCAGCTGGTTCTTTTGGGGTAGGGCTGAAATGCAGTGGAAATGTTTTAATGGGATTAAGTTCATTTTCATGGCAAAGAGGGATTTTGCAATTGATTGCAATTCATCTGATCACTCTTCATAACCTTCTGGAGTATATGCAAATTGCCATAATCTAAACTGAGCAGCAGACTTTGTGAAAATTAATATTTGTGTAATTCTCAAAATGTTTGGCCACAACTGTTTTTTATAATAAAGATTTATTACTTCTTTAAGCAGAAATCATGTGTCCTTTCATGTGTCCTCCCACATACAATTTCGATATCAAATGTGTCTTTGGGAGCAGCTATACCCAGGACACATTCAATTCTGTGAGGCAGTGCCAACAAATGATAAATTGATACATTTCACGGCTGAAATTCTGAACCCAGTTTTTATGGCCATACAGCACACAACAGACAAAAATCCACTGTCAAACAAAACAAAGCAGGGAAACATCATCAGCTCACACAGTACACAGCACATCAATTGCAACATTAACCCCTGCAAAGCCGAACACACAGACCATACCTATGCCCTGCAAAAAAGTCCCAGACAGAAAACAACACTCCAGGGACAAGAGCTTGACAAAGCAACACAACACAATTTCTCATATCATACCCTGGAACAACAGGGGTTAACACACAACAACACATATTTACACACAACACCTGTCAATCCTAAAGCAACCCAAGCTCACCTTTGCAACATCAACAGCCAATGGAGACACAGCATGCACCTGACAACATCACACATACACCTGACAGGTACACAGCAATTCAAACAAATCAGACAAACAGAAACAGCCACATTGCAAAACACTTACCTGGATAACACACACCTTTCCATTGGTCACTGCATACCTTGTGACCACACCTGGACACAGCCCACCACTGTCTTAAAGGGACATCTCACAAGCCATGGTGGTTTTACAGTGAGACCACTCTGACAGAGAGAGAGAGAGAGAAGGAGATACATCACAACCAGTATGTTTTCATTTCTATTCCTGCAAAGACATTGGAGACAAAGGCATTTGAGGGCTAGGAATCACCATCTACTCCCAAGCACACCTGTTGAACAGCCTCCATTTGATGCAACAGTTGATGCTACAGCTGGACAACCAGATAGGAGCCCATTTCCACCAGGGAGACCAGACCAGGTTGCAGCACCCCAGCTGCAGCAACCAGACCAAGCGCAGCTGCCACAGAGACATACGATGCAGCACAGTGATGACAGAAGACCATACAGACCAAGGATATTCCGCACAAGGGTCACACACACACACTCCTTGGGATGATGTAAGCTGAAGTCAGAGACCCCTACAAATTGACATTTCACAGCATCATCGACCTATATGAGGTGATCAAAAATGACGTTGACCCAATATACAGCACCACCCGTGCCCTATCTTGACTGCAAAAGCTGATGTGTGCCATATATTTTATGGCAAGTTGATCCTTCCAGTCTACAGAACGCTATGCATCTGGCATGTCCCAGCCCACATGTTCACTGGGACTGGCTCAGATGTTGGCAGACTTCAAGAGGAAGGCCAGGAGCTATATTCATTTCCCCTCCACTCAGATGGAGTGGATACATGTCAAGCAGGAATTTACACAAGGGGATGCATTCCCAGGGTCATGAGTGCCATAGACTGCACACGTGCGCATAAGAGCTCCAATGCATGAGAGACATTGCTACATCAACAGGAAGAATTTCTGCTCTATCAATGTACAGATGGTGTGTGATGCTAACATGAGGATAACCCATGTTTGTGAAGCCTATCCCAGCAGCTGTCACAGCTCATACATCCTCAAGCACTCCTCCATCCAGAGAGTGGAACCTATACAAGGGAATGGTTTGTGAGTGACTCAACAATCCAACCATCACACCACATCCACCAGTGACCTCACACAACTAACGTAAACATAGCTTAGCATGGTCATGACACAAAAGTAGTACATCCCCTGTACACAACATCATCCACATAACACGTGGTCCCTGTCTCACAATGTCGCTCTGTTACCAGAGGTGATGCCAGCTATGGATATAAACCGTGGCTCCACAAACCACTACAAATCCACAAACAACTGCACAGGAGTGCTAGAATAAGGCACACGTCCGAACAAGGAAGGCCATTAAGTGCGCCTTTGGTCTGCTCAAATCCAGATTCTGGTGCCTGGATCACTCAGGGGGAGCTCTGCAATATGCACCAGGAAAGACATGCAACATAATACTAGCATGTTGTATACTACACAATATGGCTGTGAACTGTTTTGAGCCACTATCCATTGTGAAGGTATCTGTTCCACATGCACAGGATGAGAAGACCCTTAAAGGGGTGCTCATCAGGGACCACTTTACCCATGAGCATAACACAAAGACTCAAACACATTGCATGTATGCCCATGATCAGGCTTGGGGAATGTGTGCAAACAAACTTACACAACACATAATGATTTGTTTCACTCCACATGATGACTGATATACACAGACCTGATATTGCCTGCTACAACAACACAACCACATAACGCTACAGCATATAACCCATGCAGCAGCTATCCCATGGATGTGTGAATTCAACTGGCATCTGCCATTTCTTCGGCCATGATGACATTGCCGCATCAAGGATATCATCCATCCCCCTGCAAACAGAGGTACACCACATTGCCCATGTTCATCATATCCCTGAGTTGAACTGACATCCAACAACACATATCAACCCTAGAACACTTGGAGTGATAGAGGAATATCCAATGCAAGGACATGCAATGCATTGAATACCATTCTGGCATTCCAGGTGTTAAAAAGGTATTGGAGCTAGCATAAGAATACTAGTTGTACTATGCCTAATGGTGCAGAATAGGGATTGATATACTTTGTTAGTGTTGTCTACAGCATCGGAGTAACTATTTGGGATTCTGGTTCCAAGGTCCACCATGGTGACCTCTGTGTGTGTGTGTGCTGCATAATGACATTAACATGGCAACACCCTCTGTGTCATGGGGTTTGGTTCATGTACTAGATGATGTATTTCTACAATGTCCCATTTACATATACATATGACTGGTTAGCATCCCCTTGTTCCAAACTTAATGGGTTCCAGAGGGGTAGAAACCCACTGCAAAGCACCTATTGTTTGTCTTTGCTAGCTGAATTGTGAGTTTGAAATTGGACAACAGTGTATGTGCTGTGTGTGCTTACCCATGGTAAGCAAAGTAATATGTGCAGGAGTTGTATTCACTGCATTACTTTCAATGCACTGATGACATCTCTGCTACTTAACCTACAGCAGAGAAGGGGCTTCAGTGCTCTATAAAATACACACTATGTATAACAACCCTAGTATGCAGCTGCTCACTAATCTGCTATCACAGATGAAATAGATATAAAAAGAAAAGGGGTTTGTCAGCAGTGCTCCAAGGGTGTATAATTGCCTCTAATGAAAATCAATAGGCATATATAAAAAGACAATATAATAAGTCAAAACAAGGATTATTATATACAATTGATCAAGGTAGTCCTTTATGTCGTTCCTCAAGGTTTCCCTATCTCTATGAACAGTTTTCTATCTGCAGGTATTCGTCAATATGCTAGTCTGGTATCACTGATAATGACTTGTATACAATTATATGGATAATTATGCATATAAGTTTAAACAGGTGTATGTACTATACATGCAACCTACAAGGGGAACATTCTGAGTATTCAAAGGTAAATGAGTATTAGAATAACAGAATAATTGAACATCAGTATATAGCGGATTTCTCCGGTAATAAGTTTGTAAGACACAGTACTTGGTCAGTTGGATATGTTCTTAAGATGTTATGATAGAAGTTCTTTATCAAGGGTCTTTATTAAATGTGTGTGTTATCTGTAATGTTTCAGTCTTTCCGTTTAGGATCAGGATGTGTTCAATCTCAGTTGCCTGTAGGTAGTGATTGGTTCATCGCTCACCCACAGATCTAGAGGTGAAGATTATATGTATCAATATATGACATAGACACTTGAAGAATAAAAAGTAATAACTTACATGTAAGTAAGTAGAATTCAGCTCACGTTTTTCTCCTTCCCCGAGTCTCTCCGTGTGTTTCTTTTCAGGATTCCCCATAGGCCTCTCCGGAGTTCTTTAGTGGTTTGATTGTATGTCCACAGATGATCCTATAATTAACGATTAAAGATGTATGTAATCCAAATGGTAGTCTTTATTACATATAGATGGGCTCCATATTCAGGAGCCGTCTTTCTGATACATCTCCCACTCTTTCCCTGAAAGGGGATGCCCTCCTGACCTTGCTCCTCTCCTGTTCCTCTCCCTATCCTATCTACTCCTCTTCCTCTCCTCTGCCTGCCATCATGCACTGACTCACACTCAGGCACTCATGCAGGCCCTCACAGACACACTCTATCAGACTCACTCTCTGTCACTCTTTGCACCCACTGAATCATACTGTCAAAATAAAACATAAAGTTGTATAATGTGGGCGAAACAAAAAAGATGTGTGTGTGTAGTATTTGAATACGTGTATGAAAGATGTGCCAAATTGTATTATTTGTCAATATAGATGTACCAACTCTCTCTGTTCCCACCTCCTTCTACTTCATTCAGATGTATGCTCCCTTCTCTCTCTCACTCTCTCTCTCTCTCTCTCTCTCTCTATGGCTATCTTCCGCTCTGGAGTCATGTGCTCTAGCTCACAAAAACTCAAAACACAGACAAGGTATGCCAGTTATTTTGGGTTATATATAGGTGTATTTGAATGTATTTGATACTTTGGTGTTTTGAGATTGGCTGTGAGTTTGAACCTGTGTTGACAACATTCAGTGTCGCTAGATATAGTCAACCGTTATCTTTTTCCTTTGCATGAGGCACAACGTACGCTAATTATTGACTGATTGGGATGCACACTGAGGTGAAAAAAGATGCAACTCAGGTTTTTGAGCTACGTGAATTTTTGGGCCTATGCTCGTTAGCCATTCTGATCAACAACCTATTGAATGCTACATAAGTTAGACATGGCTAACGATTGTTGGTCTTTTTTTTAACTTAAAGGTGGCTTTAGCATACTTCATTGAAATGAGGCCTCAGTATGAGTATGTATTTTATTTTTTACATAGTATAACTATATTTAATTGCACTTGTCCCCGTTGTTGCTCAAAGCTTTACATACAGAATATATAGCTGAACATGATTCTTCTCTTACTATGGTAACAGCAAGAGTCTTTACCCTTAAGTGCTGTGAGAATATCAAGTGGCCAGATCTAGCCCAACATGCTTTGCTCATGCTGTTCTTTCATATTTCTGTATGGGGCAGAAGGAAGAGGAAGCAAGTAGAGTGTAGGGACCCCAGAGAAATTCAGATTATGATGAAAATATCAAAAGACAAATGACGTATGTCAAGGTGAATTTGTTAAGGTTTTTTTTTAATAAGGAGGCACTGCCCTCTAATTGTAAGGGAGGGGGAATACAAACACATTGCAAAATAATTCATGTACAACTCTGGTCCATAAACTGTTAATAATGGAAAATAATATTTCATTCTGTTTCCATTTTTACAAAACACATTATCCAAAATATTCTATGGTCTTGCCAATGTCACAAATGTGTTTTTCTTTTTGCACTACAAGTTAATGTTTTTATTTTCTGCAGCAAGTTACTGTAGCATCTTAAATTTTTAATGCTGTGTTATAAGGTGGGGTAGAAATGCAGACTTTTCTATAATTTTATCTGAGAACAATTGAACACAGTTCTCAGAGGATCAGCAGAAAATCATTCATTTTTCTCCTTCTACCTGAAAAGTCACCAAATAAATGTTTCATTTTATAGCTAAACAAATTATCAGACCAGGACTGAATTCATGTTATATACTTGCATCTATGATGTATGTATTTGAGTATCTACTTTAACCCCCTGTTAAATATATTTATTTGCACCATATTAAAGGAACACTGACAATTCATAATAATAATCTCATATTCATCTTATTATGGCAAGAAAATCGTATTGGCCACGGTGAATGTTGCCCTTGCTCCTTGGATCAAGATATAATGTCTTCAATACATGCTGGATATCATGTCCATGGAGGTAGACGTGACAGTTACTAGCAGCAGTGACACATTTAGGACTATACTGAGCAGCCCTCAGACTAGGAGAGTAGAATGACAGGGGCTGCAGTTTTGGTGAATTTTCTACTTTGTACCTATATGCATTTTCTAAAGAAAATTCACTATTTTAAAAATATGCATAACTGTGGCTCAGGGCTAATGGTTTTTACATAGCAACTTCTTTCTAAAAGTGAGCATACCCAAATGGTCTGTCTAAACAAATCAAATTTTCTGCAATCTTCAATATTCCCTCCAGTTTGATGTTCACATATCTGTGTAGAAGACTCAGGGCTCCATTTAAAGGCAAAGAAATAAAAAAGTTTTGGGTGGCTCAGGAAATCCCGATATGTGTATCCAACAACTAGCCAATGCCAAAATATGGAAAAGGTGATGTTTGTGCTAAATGGATAAACGACCCTCCCTGGACTTCTTCAAAACTCCAACACAAAATGATCCATAGCACTAAACTTAACACTGATCCATCAAAATAAAATCACAAAACGTTTTATTAATAATATCATAAAAAAGACAAATACTTCATGTTCACATGCTCGTATTGACAGACTACCTCAGATGACTGGAGGAGAAGGCAACATCATATCCATTTAAAGGCAGCCAATGCCAAGAAGAAAACAGGTAATAGCATTTTTTCAAGCACGGTAAGCGATTCAGTGATCAGTGCTATGAAAAAAACCCTGCCAGACGCTAAATTTAGATGAGTTTTGGCCCAATGAAAATAAAAAAACACACCACAAATTACCATTTAATAGACTGCGTCAGCCCTGAAGATCCCATAAGGGACTCACTTTAGCACATGAAAATTAAGACCCTTTTTTTTTTTTACTAGAGTCCCTTATCGGATCTTTAGTGAGCCGATGCAGCAATTGAAAGGCCAGAGTGGATGCATTAATATGGGGCCCTAAACCCCATATCAATACATACAAAGTACCTAAAAAGTGTTCAAAGTTAGTAGAATTAACCCTCTGAGTGCTAGTGGGATATAATTACCCCGTTGGCACTCATAGGGTTAACGTGACTAAGTAACACACCTAGATCACATAAAAAGGAACACATCACTTATCCTGTGTTCAGTGGAGTCCTTCAGCATCCCGATCAGCTAATGTCTGTCTTCTTTCTTCTCTTCTGTCTTCTCTTTTCTTCTCTTCTGTTTTCTCTTCTGTTAATGTGAGGGTGAATATGAACATTCCTCCAGTGATTAAAATGTTTCAAACTGTATAAAAATAAGTGTTCTGAAATTTGATAAAAAGTATGCTTAACCCCCCTTGTTCTTATAGTACCGTGGGGACGATGCACTCAGCTCGGCCAATGCTACGACCCCTTTCTATAGGATTGTTATGGGATTGTCTTGGGTCAGAGCTTTAACTTAACTTACTTTTTGGGACTGCACAATCAATATGTTGAGGACTTCCACTAGTTTATTAAGCAAGCAATGTTATTGCATTTGCTTTAGTTTATGTCTGTCCTCTAGCCATATACTATTAATTTGTACATGGCCTGTTTTGGTTCATTAGTTAGCTCACGACTGCTTTTCCCAGAGCTACAGTGTGGGACTTTGGAAGTTGCTATATTCATTAAACCTTTAATGCGTTTAAGGTGTTCTTTAATGTCCAAAATATCTATCACCCCTATATTTTACATCACTCTGTTACTCTGTTTAGCCTACACCTGGGCATTTTAAGCCTCGATCACTTATAGCCAGCTTGCCCAGTGCTTCTCTCACAAGTGACTTATATTCCTCCCTTCTTATGTTGTTTCTCACTTGCCACACTTTTCCTTCTCGCTGGGAGGACTAGATTGTATAGGGTCTCCTTGTCAGCCAATGCTTCTCTCAATTGTAACTGAGCCTAACATCTCTGTACTGCCCATACTTTACTTGCTCTGCTCCCTTCTGGAAGCTCCCTCCCACTCCCCCTTATTAGAGCTATCCTGAGGCATGATGGTGATAAATCTCACTCAGTTTGTTCTCTACTTGGTTCTGATGCCCAGAGATGCACTGTTCTCTTGATCCTGCCCCGGTGGCCCTACTAATGACTACATCTGAGCCTTTCTGCCTACTTTTCTTTCTCTTCTCCTCCTCCTTGCCCACTTTCCCCTTTCCTGCACCAACTCTAGGGGGGACGTTCTGGGGGGGAGCACTCGGATGAGGCACTATGCTATAAACTTCAATGCAGAGGCTTATGGTGATGTTGGTTAATGCTAAGGGATTGAACACTCCAGATAAAAGGTCATAACCTGATATAGCCAATACATTTAGGGACTATTATCGTTCATTATACAGTCTTGAACCCCCAACTTCTGTCCCGTATGCCCAAATCTCCTCTGACACCCTTGACTTTCTGCTACAAGCTAGTGTCCCAGTTCTCTCTTATGTAGATAGGGATGAACAGGACTTACCTATCACGGATATTGAGGTGCAGCAAGCCATTAAATCTATGTCCTTGGAAAGCCCCCAGGTCCTGACGGATTTCCTCTACTGTACTACCGAACCTTTCAGTCACTTTTGGTACCCAGGCTATCCTCATTATTTAATGACATCAGATCCGGAACACCATTCGCATCACAATCGTTGGAAGCTCACATTGTGGTAATTCTGAAAGCTGATAAAGATCCAGAATGCTGCAAAAATTACAGGCCCATATCGCTATTAAAAGTTGACATCAAGATCTTTGCCAAAATTCTAGCCACCAGATTGAAAAGAGTTCTACCCACTCTCATTCATCCTGACCAGAGTGGTTTTGTCCCTGGCAGAGAGGCTAGGCACAACACCACCCTGACAGTGTCACTCATCCATGCAGCTAAGCATCGTAACCTACCCTTTATATTGATAGCCTCCAAAGAGGAAAAGACTTTCAATAGAGTGTGTTGGTCTTACATTATGGCAGTCTTGCAAAACATCAATTTAGGTCCTCATATGTTATCCACAATTAGCAGCCTCTGTTCTTCACCATCAGCCAGATGACATTACAAATGGTACAAGACAGGGCTGACCCCTCTCACCATTAATTTTTATTCTTGCCATGGAACCCTTTTTGAATTTAATTAGATCTCAACCTGACATCACAGGAATCTCTATTTCCAAGACATATTTCAAAGTGGCTGCCTTCGCAGACGATGTCTTGTTTTTCATATCTCATCCGTCCACCTCAATTCCACGACTGTTGGAACTGCTACATGTCTACTGCCACTTATCCCAAGCAAAAATGAACTTTGACAAGTCAGAAAAGTTAAATGTCTCCCTAGATGACTCAACGAAATCCACCCTCCAGGCGAAATTTCCGTTTAGATGGAATTCGTCATACATCACTTATCTGGGAATTAACATTTTGTCAAAGCTAGAGAAACTCCCAGAATTGAACTTCTTACCTCTTTTATCCTCCATACACTCCGATCTCTCTTCGTGGGTGTCTTATATGGGGAGCATGATCAAAATGATGATCCTACCGAAGATACTTTTTGTCCTGAATGCCCTACCATTACATGCACCTCCTAGATTCATAGCATCTTTACACTCGACAATCCTTAAGTTCATTTGGACAAACAAAAAACCGAGACTGAGATTAAGTATCCTCTTGAACAAGTTAACCGTAGGTGCCCTCAATATACCTGATCTCACACGGTATTACCTAGCTGTAGCTCTAGCTAAATTCTTCAGCTTTCAGACCTCCCTGCCTAAGCACTGGACCTTGTCTATGGCGGACATCTTAGGCTCTATAGACCCGATCCAGCTCTTATGGACATCACAAGGTAACATCCCCGAACTTTGTTGTCACCATGTTATTTTAGGGCACTTGCTTTCACAGGGACCTGCGACTCGCACCTCATCCTTCCCCTCTCAGATCTGCGGTGGGTAATCCAGACTTTGCACTTGGCCTCTTGAACCCGGGCCTAGTGGCTTGGAGGGAAGTGAAAATAGATTCACTGGCTTCTTTATACTCCGACGGCAGTGTCCATTCTGCTTTGATCTTATCGGATAAACTGGGGACCCAGACAATTCCTTGGTGGTTATATTTCCAAATCAGACATTGGGTTGAATCGGAAGTCTCCAAGGGCTTCTTGAACAGAGACCTAACTGAATTCAAAAGATCTATTACCTCTCCCCGGCCCACACTCAGACCTCTCTCCTTTCCCCTTCAGCCCTACACAAAGAATTAAAGAATGGGAAAGGGAGCTGTAGACTGAACTGGAACTGTCTCAGTGGTCAACAATTTTTAATATTGGTTACACTTGTGTTCGTGATGCTAGACTCAAAGAGATGAACTGCAAGTTCCTAACTCATTGGTACTTAACACCTACGAAACTTGCCTCCTATTCTCAACCAAACTCGGCTTCCTGTTGGAGATGCAGGGGAGCGCCAGGCACTATAGTCCACATTTGGTGGTCCTGACCCCTCATACATAGTTACTGGGAACAAGTGTCCAGATATCTACAATCTATCCTTGGAGTCTCTCTTCCTCTATGACCGGAAATGTTTCTCTTTTTTTGCCTCCCACCTACTTTTAAGAGAATCTCACCTCCACGGAAATCCTAACTTTTTACGTTTCTCTCTGTGGTGAAAAGTCTAATACCACGGTTGCGGTTATCTCAAGAATCGCTGTCAGCTGCACTCTGGTTAAACTCTCTAAACATATTAGCTATCATGGAGAGATGCCACATCATAACCACTTCTTCTATCCCTCAGTTTCTAGCATGGTGGGATCCATGGCTCTCTTATACATCTCCTGAACATACAAGTATAGCAATCTGAAGATTTTCTTCAATTGATGAGTTGTCTTCCTTGCATTGGCCGATAACACATACCTATTTACATATACTGTCCCACATCACTGCCTCAGCCGCCGCCTTTGCAGCCGCACACAGCTGCAGTGACAAATAGAAAAGCTAAGTATGTTTTTTAACAAATTTTCAAATACTTATTTTTATACTGTTGGAAACATTTTAATCACTGGAGGCATGTTCATATTCACCCACACACTAATACATGTTTAACTCTTTGAGCACCAGAGAGGTGCACAAAGTGTACCCCTCTGGCACTCAAGAGGTTAAACTAAGTGTATAGTTTATAGCAGCAAGGCCAAATTTAGGGTGGGTGATTGCTAGGAATGTACTGAGGTATAGAGGAAACATGGCCAACAGGGCCGTGGTGAATCAGCAATGCCCAATTTGTCTCCTCTGTTAATAGGTAGCCATCGGAGGGGGGATTGGGTTTGTGGTGACCAGAAGGCATGAGACATTTTGTGTACACTCAGCTGCAGGTGGTAGAGAGCAGATGTTGGCCCATGTCATGGCTATGGACCTGAAGCACTACACTGGGGGCTTGGGACGGTTCTCTCCAGGGGTCCCATTACATAGGTCAAAAACATGTAATAAAACCTGTGACCTCTTTATCTGGCACCTAGTTCTGTGTCTGTGTTTTTTTTTCTCTTCATCAAGGTAGCATAATGTGATAAGGTGCACAGCCAAGGTTTTGTTGGGAAAAGGGATGGGGGAAGTAGACATAGACTGTGGAATGAGCTGGATCAAGTGAGGGTGTATTTAAAATGTGTATGGGGGGTGCATGTACTTGGTTGTACGTAGGACAGCAGAAAGCCTAAATATAGCACTGCTGTACATAATGGAATATTTAATATTATATATGTGTATATATAACTTATCTCTGCAGATTTATCTGTAGATAGATGTCACAATAATATGTATACAGTACAGTTGAACAAGGAGAGAAAATGTGTTTAATCCAAAAATATATATATATTTTCTTGTATGGCAAGAACAAACTTCATTTATATTTACGTTCGATTAGTCAGAGTTTTGTTAAAAGTTTTCGTTGCTGGGTGGAATTCATTCAAGACTATTTTTCAGTGGAGAAGGCCCCTGTCACCTTCTCTGGACTGACATTTGAACAAGATTTATTCAAGTAACTTACATAAACTTGGACCGCTTTTAGACCTCCTCCAGGATATTCCCCCACACAAATTCAAAATCACTCTTGAGGGGGCTTTCGTCATTAAGATGCACTGATATGCAATGCATTAATGTTTTTGTACCTTTTTTTTGCTGTGGGGGGGGATCAGAAGTACTATACTTATTTTTAGATTATTTTTTCCCAAAACGTGCAGGGAGATGAGATCATCACACTGTGAAACAGCCTTTGCCCGTGAATTAAGAAAAAAGTGCAGCATCAAGATTATATTAGTTTCAGTGATTATCCCTTTGGGAAACAGGATTAGCAAGAGTACAGATAAGCTAGATATTCATAGGCTATTGCAACATTCAATCACTGCCATAACCAAGGAGACTGCCCATAAAGTTCATACTAGGATTTTATTAGCTATTTTGTGTATCAATCACTTATTCTCTTTCTACCCTCCTACACACAGTTCCTTCCCACTTTTCCTGCTGAAAGTGTGCATAATGTAAAAAATTAACAAGTTGAAAGTGACGTTACTTGTTTGGATACTTTGTGCACCTTTCCATTAGTATGTTGTTTTAACTTAATCTCAAGAAACATGTAATTTTCAGTAATTTTTAAATTTATGAAGAGAATGCACATGTCTAGTATACGGTTCTGTTCTTGTTGTAGACTGCAGTATTGAAGAGGAATATGAATGTATAAAAGTTATATTTATTTAAACTTTATTGGAAATGTGTTATGGTTATTCTAAATTATCCGAATATTACCAATGCAGAAGAAGATCAGAGAAAACATGAGCAAAAACATTCTGTGAATTCATTTGTTATAAAAAAAAGGTTGTTTCACAAGACCCAAAGTTAGTCCAGAGAAATCATCTGAGCAAGATAGGAAACTTCGCTATATCATATATACTGTATGTGCTCAACTCCTCCATGTTATGTTCTTTGAAACCACTTAATCTTTAAGAAAAAAAGCACAGTTATAGAGTTTTGCTGCTTATCCCACTGGTTTACAGTTGAACGAATTTACAAAAAACTGCAGGAGGCAAAAAAGGCATGGACAGCACAAACTGAGTGCAGTAGCTTAATTACAATCCTTTTGGTGAAAGTCTCCAACCCTTTCTCACAGACAGGTACTCAGATTTGGTAGAGACTTCCCCACCAGCAATCTACAGCTATAAAATTATGGCAATATGTCTCTATGCATTGAGCATTGTGTGGTGCAATAAACACACACAGCAATGTTGTGCAAGCTAATAGGCTAAAAGGATATTAGTGAAAATCTACATATTGTCCACCATGTAGAATATGCATTGTTCATTTCTGGGAGTGCTAGTTACCTACCACCAGCGTCACTTGTTGTTGTTATTTGTCAGACCACCAGCCCCCCACAGCAGGAACAAACTGTTTCTCAAGATGTACATTGACATAGCCTGTTCTAAGCACTGTTTCTCAAGGTTTACCTTGCTGTAGGCCTCAGTCTATTTAAAGTTTTTCAAGACTTGTGTTGTGGTAGGAATATGCCTGCTAAGATTTTTTTTCAAAACTTACCTTCCCATAGGCATCAGCCTGCTATTTTGTTTCGAAATTTATATTACCATAGGCCTCAGCATGATAGCAGTTTTTCAAGGCTCACCTTGATCTAGGCCTACTAACAATGTTTTTCAAGGCTTACCTTGCTGTAAGCCACTGACTTGAAAAATTGTTAGCATGCTGATGCCTACAGCAATGTAAGCTTGATTCTGTGGTATTTGATGTTCAAACAACTCAACAGGAACTGAATACTGCTAGTAATGATACTCATTCTCATCTGAATAACTCTCTACCACTCTTCATTTTGAGCAATCTCTAATTTCAGTGTCAAAATCATCAACATCATTATCTTCAAAACCAGAATCTTACTTCTCTTTTTCTGGTGACATAGGTGATGCACTTAGTGTAACAATCCCAGAAACATTAGGCCCAGGTAGCTTCTTCTCTGTGTTGTTCCTGCACACTGCCACAGGTGAAAATCAAAAGGTTCCCTTCTTAGAAATAACATACTCCAGGTCCCTGAGTATGTGGTGGCTGTTATACTATCTGCTGGTGCTGGGTTTACACCACTACTACTACTACTACTTCTAGTGCTTGTGCTGTTACTTTCAATTATGGATTTCTCCCAATTCAACATTCAGCAGTAGTAATATTCCAGCGGGAATTATTGCAACTATAGAAAGAATTGGCAGAATATTGCCAGTTTTTTAGGGAATTTCATTAACAAAAATGCAAAGGTGAAAATTTGAACCCTTTGAGTGCCAGAGTAGTACGGAATGCATTGCAAAGCAATGCATTCCGTACCACTCTGGCACTCAAAGGGTTAATGGATTTTCTATTTGTGGGAATTCCTGTGAAAATATGTCTTTAATCTTTCCATGAACAGTTCCCAAAAGGAAAATGGGACATTTTTCTAAATGTCTACTCTTGAATGCAAGAATCATCCATAATGTTATAGTATATATTATTTTATTTCTATTTCCTATATTTCATTTAATTTTATATTTTTTTATTATTTGCATTTTGGATTATCAGTTTGATTTGGTCCCTTTAACTTCAGGCCATTGATACTTTACTGCTCTGTTTCTCAGATGTCTCCCCAAGTACCATAGCTTTACCATATCCTTGCTTTAGCACCAAAGAATTACTGAACTTTATGCTAAATTATTTGTGGCCAAACAGACAAATCATTAAAGGAACACTAACACCATAAAGACTAAATAGGTTGATATCACTTTTAATATCACATACTTTGTAAAAATTAATTATTTCGATGTAGGATCCCTACAGTATAATAATAAACTTGCTTTTTAACACATGCAAATTGTTCTGTTCCAGGAATACATATTTAATGTTAAGTGTCGCATAAATGGCAGTTCTTGTCCAATGAAGAGGTGAAAGTCGAATGAGTCGAATGGAGTTAGTATGTCAAATATATGCAATATATGTCAATATACTAAGGGGGGGGGGCATGTCGAAGGAGGGGGACATTGTGTAGTGCTTGGTGTACTGTTTCAGTTTATTTTAACCCTTTGAATGCCATGGGGGTGAGCAATGCACAGCCCTATGGCATTCAATGTTGTTTATGGTCTGACAGCCTTCTCTTTATTCCCCTATTGGCTGGGTAAGGAAGCACAGAGAATGCTGTTCAAAATTGTCGTAGTGTTGGTGCTGTGTGAGGGGAGGCGATTCCTTCCACACTGACAACACTTTGAGGGTTGGGACCTTCTCCAACCCTCCCCTTCCATCCGACAATTTTGATGAATATGTCGATCTGTGTGCAGATCGAACTGTCGGAGTGATTCAAACACATGAACAATATCATACCGACATCACATTGACTTTTTAGTGCATCTACAACCTGTAGTCTTTGAAAAGGCAGACAAATCTGTCCTTTCAGAGCTTGCACGAGACTGTAATTTAGGCCTCATAAAAAGGATTATGTTTACAGATATTACTAGCATGAAGAAGCTGGACTTTAATTGTATATAACCACTGCTAATATTTAGATGTTAGTGTACCTTTACGTTCTGGACTATTGTTGTGTATGGACAGGTTTCAGAACTCCTGTTTTACTGTATGATATGTTATGTCGCAGTGTGTTTTTCAATAACTACAAGAACACCATCACATCAAATGTGTTTTTTTAAGTAACTCACAATTAAACAAGCCCAACAGTACTGATTATTTGTAAGAGCGAGGGACACAAACAGAAAGTTTCAAATTTTACCTGCTCTGTTGAACTAACTTATAACAGCTCAGGGAGACAAAAAAATAACTATTAAAAAAAAAATCTCATGTACCTGTCACAGAATATAATTTAGAAATGTGCCCTAAAGGAAAACACATTAATATTACATCTCATAAAAAAGAATTTAGAGATCCTTTTTATTAGACTGCTTCTGGTTTCAAATCATAGGCTTCTATTACCATCTAGTGGTCACCTTGCAACATTGTATGGCATTTTTTGTTCTTTTAAATGTTATTTAAAATTTGTTGTTTTTGAATTGTGATATTTGTGAATATTTAATGAATAACTGGTTTATATAAAATTCCCAAATATTGTCAAATGTTCAAGAACAAAATTCATACAGGCCATTTGGCCATCATAAAGCAAGTGCTGTTTATTATTAGGTAGTGTTAGCTCTTCTTAAGGGAATAATAGATTTTATTTTAACCACTTCTCTTGTATTGAATTAATTAGATTGATCTGCACAACATGGATCCATTTCCCACAAACAGATTTAGAGCGTAAAGCAGCGCTGTATTTATGAATATTTCCATTTAAATTATACCACACAATGTAAATAAATACCGTGGGAGTTATAGTAAGTGAAAAAAGTAATAGAAACACTAGGTAAGAGGTCTTTGCATCTGAGATCTTACAGTCTAATTCACTAATAGGAAACTTAGAGAGACAATTGGAGGTATGCTAAGGCCCAATTTTCAGGAAGCAAAGACAGCTTGGCTTCTGGACCAAAACGACTGAACCATCCTGGACAAATAAATATTACCCAAAGTCCCATTGAATTATGTGGTGTTTTTAATCCCATAAAATGCTATGAGGTATGCAATGCTTTGCAAGCAATGATGTGGATATCTCTCTATCATTCAAAGGGTTAAATACACCATTTATAACAGAGGTTCCTAAAAGACATGTCAGAGCACATTTGTGTGTAACAGCACCAAACTTAATGTGTCACACTTTTCCACATTGATTAATTGTTTTTTTGGGGGTGGATTTCCTGTTCAAGTGTGTCACAACTTGCAGAGGTATAGGCCAGAGATGCTCAGTTAGCATACCTCCTAACATTTCAAATTGCCAAAGAGGGACACTTGTGTTTTAGGGGGTATTGCTGGCGGTGTGGCTAGTGGATGGGGCATTATCAAGAATTTTTAGGCTATTTCATGACCTGTTGAGACCTCCTTGTGTAACCTTATAACAAGACCAAAGTAGTTTTTTTACAGAGACTTATTTAAAAACACATATACTGACATTTAAACAATCATTAATGTGAGTTTTATGGCTGGGGATCTGATCTTGGAGCACTGTGGTACACTTATACACACACACCACACAATCTGATCTGCTAAAAAGAGGGACATCAGGGTGAGAAAGAGGGACAAAGGGATTTGGGTCTAAAAGAGGGACACTTGGGAGGTATGAGTTAGGATTGTGAACTTGCAAGGGTATGAAACAGCTCACAAGGCCTGATGTATTTTCTTTTATTTGTCCAATTTGACACAGTTGGCTTGTTCCAGGATTGCTTCTCTTTTCTTCTTGATTATGCCCTAAAATGTTGTAACTGGCCATGCTGATTGCACTAGAAGTGTTAAACATAGTTAAAAATATGCAGCACAAAATATCATCCACATCAGTTATAAACTACTGGAGGTTATAGTTTTGATCTACTAACAAGAGATAAGCATTTTTTCCTTTTATTAGTTGGTAGTGTGGCACTTTATCCTATTAGTTTATATGCTGGGGCAATATTACAACACAATGTGCTGTGAATGACTGAAGACAGAGCCCCTCCCACACACACACACACATACACACACTGGAGGCATGCAATGCTGTATTTACATTTCAGGTGCCACTGTGCAAGAAGCCTTTGGCACATCTAGCCCCAGGAAAAGGCCACACACCAACTCCTCCCATGACCTCACCACAGTCCAATTCATTGTTGCCTATCACTAAATGCATTTAACTTTATATATACAAAGAGAAAAAGTATTACATTTACTGGTCAACTTAGCTTATAAGCCGGACATTACATCAGTATGTAAAATGGTAATGAAATCAGTCACCATAAAACAGGAGTAAGAAGGTATATGGTGCCGGAGCTTTGAAGCTGTGTTAGCAACACCCATAACTCAACACAGTGCATGTAGCCATCAAAGCTGAGGCACCCCAGAGAATCTGGCTTTGTAGGCAGTTGCCTAATAGAAAAGCCAGCCCTTAGGGACATTTTTAGTCACATGGAGAGAGGTAAGTTTGGTCTTCGACAAAATGAATGAGCATACTTTGCATGGTATGAACATAAAGTGCCGCACTATGCCCCAAAAACAAAATTGTTTACTTCTGTAAGATTATTTATTCTACAAAAATGACTTGTACAACCTTTAGGCAGATTGTATTTATGTGTAAAGGAAATTATCATTTTGTTAGATTAACGGGAAGGTAATACTTAAAATGTAAAAAAAAAAAAAATGTTACCTGTTTAAAACAAGGTTACTCCAACTGCTGAAAGGTATTTTATTCAAAAATGATTACATCTCAGACTTGATATTTTTAGGTGAAGTATCACAATGGCATGACATTGTACAGTGGCGCTGTTGCTACACCATCCTATGAACAGCTCTGGTCAGCTGACCATAAATCTCCATAGAATGGTGTAGCAACAGCTCCCCTGTACAATTTCAGGTCACTGTGATACTGAATCTAAACATTTCTAATTTGAGCTATATTAACTTCTGAATAAAACAACTTTCAGCAATGGGAGTACCTTTGCTTTTCTCAGCAGATAAACACTACAATATACATTTTTTTAGATATTAAGCATTACTATCACTTTAACAGTTCCATTTCCAATGTATCTAAATGCAAGTCATATTGCACTGGAAACCTCTAGCATTGATGTGGTTAATAGTTCCATCTATGCAAATATTTTAATTTATTACATATGGAGCAGTTGTTTTACATCAACTTGAAAGTATGTTTTGCTTATATACATGAACCAGTTAACTACGTTAAGCCACAGATAAATATGCAGAGAAACCAATAAATGAACAGTGATGAGGCAGAAATTAATAGACGGGGAATATTGACCCAGTAATAAATTAACCTGATCAATGCAGTAAAATGCAGGCACCTAAATGAGTGACAACAGAAGTGGTTTAATATTAATGAATCTGTATTTATTATATTCTTCAGAAACTCAAAATCATTCTACTTAGTAAGTAACACAACTGCAATAGATAAGAGATTCTGGTGCCAAACAAATACAAATCTATAATAGGCAAAGTAAAATTAATATGGCAAAATTCCCAGGTTTGCCAGGAAATATTAAAGAATAGAACAGTGATGCACAATCTTTTTTTTTTTTTCTTTTGTGTCCACAGATAATATATGGTCCTCAATCTAACCTGTTGCGCTATTGGATTAAAAAATTCTATCATATATTATGTCTTCAGATTTTATAAAGGCTTATGCATGAATGGTTCTGGATCCTCTATTTCCAAACTCCCTGTGAGGGGGTTGTGTATAGGAGTAAATGTGGAACAATTGTGGGGTAAAACATCTGTAGGGCTTTTGTGCACTTGGCCACTTGCATGAAGGTAAGGTTTCCAAAGTATTGATTTGCAGTGTGTCAGGGACCTCTCTAGACTCCAAGGGGTTAATTGTGAGGGAACTGTGTATCTGTTTGACCTACAATTGCTCATATTTCTTATGCATATGCCCCATTGTGTGTATGTGAAATTCATGTATGAGGCATTGACACATATATTTGATGTCAATGCAAAGAACTCTCCAAGGAACTATTTCCCATTGAGTTGAGCAAAGAACAAGAATTAATACATTAAGACTAGAGGAAAGAGGATTTCAACCAAAACAAAGGCAGGGTTTTTTTACAGTAAGGGCAATAAAGTTATGGAATTCTTTGCCTCAGGATGTTGTGCTTACAGATACTGTTTCTGTTTTCAAAAAAGTAATCGATACCTATCACAGAACAATATTGCGAATTATAGCAGTTGGCCTCAAAAGCAGATAGGATATTGATACAGGGAAATATTTGACTGCTATTTGAAGTCAGGAAGGATGTTTTTACCAACTGGGGGCATAATTGTAAATAGCTTCAACGTTTTTTTTTTTTTGGCCTTCTTCTGGACCAAGAGGGGGGATTCAGCATGGGCTGAGCATGATGGACCCATGTCTTTTTTTCAGGCTCATCAACTCTGTTACTATGCAAGAACACATTTTAAATGAATGAATTGCACAGCCCATTGGTCCTCAAAGGGTTGATCACTAAGAGTAATATTCATAAGAATAAAAAAAACTGTTGTTAGTCTGCTTAAAGGGGAACTATCACCCCAACTAAAGTCCACCTCACCTAATTAGACATCTAGCGATAAACTTAACAATCAAATTGTTATGCAGAATAAAGGCCACATTAGTCAGAAATCCTTCCTCAGCCCAAACCGATGGCCAGGCAACAGTGCTCTAGAGGCATCTGCACGCCTGCGTCGTCAGTCCCTTCCGGTACCTTAAGGTACCATGCAACTCCTCCTAGAGGAGACGGGACTGACGGCGCAGGCGCACAGATGTCTGTAAACAAAGATGTCTGCTCTGTTGCCTAGATGTCAGTGTCAGCTGAGGTAGGATTTATTCTACATAACAGTTTGATTGTTAAGCTTATCCTAGATGCCTAATTAGGTGGGGTGGACTTTAGTTGGAGTGATAGCTCCCCTTTAACTTTTCTATGTAAAACATAGCAAACAAACACATATTCCATCAGTATACCATGTGTTTAAAGAGGAACTCCCATGTTAATATAACAAAAGGTAGGAATCTAAATCCCCCCCCCCAGTGAGCAAGAAAACATTTGACAAACATTCCAAAACTTTGTACATCTTGTAAAATCTGACCCGTTATGTGAGCAGCAAGCGCAATCAGACTATGGCCATCTTGTTTATTAAGTCCTATTGCACATGCTTGTATTGTCACTGGGCCTGTCACTGTTCAAGGATGTGCCTGCCCACAGCCGTTTTTTTTCTTTTCTTAGTGCACATTCCAGCCTCACGCATGTGCACTAAAAACCATGATGTAACGCTCCCATGATGCAGGATGGCTCAGGCAGACAGTGGGAGGAACAAGGGAGCCGTCCGGCTCCATTAGGAACATGCACAGTAAGGCTTCCACTGGGACAGACACCATCAAGTACCAAAGTATTTTACTATTTATTCATTTTAAAAACGATTTATTAAAAAAAAAACACGCATCGCTAATGACCAAGGGAAGAGACATTACTACAGGCTTATTCATGTTGGGGTGGTAGTTCTGCTTTAATTTCTAGACTGTTACTTTACATTGTTTAGATTGCATCATGGCTTTCTAGTTTTAAATATTAACCATCAATGATAATACCATACCATTTTTAATCCTTTTTAGAATTTGGTTTAAGATGTCCTTGTCCCTCCTATACAGATCTGACATCTATTTAGTAGTTGTTTTTTCTTTCTTTTCACACTAGTTTTCCAACTTGATCTCAATCAGCTCCTGCTTGATATTGCCTTATGTTGCCTAGCGTTTGACAGATATGTTTTCTTTGGTCAAAAACCTAGACCATGATGTATAGTTTATTTGCAGAGAAGGTCTGCCACTCTGCCATGTCACAATGTAGAAAGAGAACTGGATGTGATATTTTGGTCAGTTACTGTTTTGTTTTTTGTTTTTTTCCTTGCTACATGAATTATTGCATTTAACATCGGAAATATCACAATAAGCAAATAATGATATTGCTGCTGCGAAAAGTAAGAGAACTTCAAAGACCAATTCGTATTGTATTGCAAAGCAATTCGTTGTGTACCCTTCTGTCTCTAAAAGGGTTAAAGTAGAACAAATTGCAAATCAAGTAGACATCCCCTTTCTCATTGAAACACGTACAGACTTATCAAGTTAAGCATCATAACATATTTGAAATTCTTGAAAATAAAATATTTTAGTCCAAAGTATTCTAAACACAAATATCATAGCAAAATTAAATGTATTAAATGGTTTTGTCATACACTGAGCAAAAGGCAATAAGAGGACATTGATAGACTGTCACATCTTAAAAGGTTGGTACAAATACTAATGGATTAATTTTCCAAAAAGTAGTATACTTGCATTTAAACTGGTAACACATTTACAGTCAACAACACATTATTGCTGCTAAACAACACAGCAATTAATCATAAACATGAACTGTTTTCCACAATTCAAACCATGCCATTTTTTAAAAGATGCCTTTGAAAAATGACAGACAGTGTCAGGGACAGAGGCAGTGCCTGCAGCAGTTTAAAGTGAGACTGTAGACTTAAAACAACTTAGACCATTTTAAGAAGTCTTGCAAAAACATGCCTACCATTACACCACTATAAATAATGACAATTTTAAAATATATAAAATATACAGGTTCCTGGTGAGTAGGGATCGGCAAAAATTTTTGCTGAAACCAAATTAGCCACATAATGGCACTTCCCGCTTGATGAATAATCTAATAATCTCCTGTGAAAAATGCTGTTTTTCCACTTTTTTTCTCCTAGCTAATTCCATTGAAATCAATGTTATTTTATTTCCCAAAGGCATAGTATAAAAGGAGTATGAGGTTGACTGTGTTGGTGGAATTTGGGGAAAGAATTAGTTGAAGAAGAAATGTTCTTTTGGGGTTGTTTACTGGGATTGGGGGTAGTTAATAAAAAATAAATACTAAATACAGTTAAAATCACCCATAACACATGGTATAAAAGGCATCTGAGGAGGATGCCTGTGTTGGTGGGTGGTGTCTGTTGAAAGAATCAGTTGAACAGGGAATTTGTTTTGGGGGAAGTTCTTGACTGCTATTGAGTGAATGGTTAATAAAATAAATTAATAAATAAAAATAAAGTAAGAAATTTGTACATAACTTGAGAGAGACAGGTACCTCCTGGCATAAGCTGCCACTGGGGTAGACTGATACTTGATGTGATAGAGTTTTTTGTAGAGGATGATTTGTAAAAATTTTTGTTACAGGCCCAAGTCCTGAGGAAACATTGATTTGTAGGACTTAGGTTTGTTAGAAACAAGACCACAAAAATCCTTTATTTTTTGTAGAATGATTAGGCAGCTCAAAGGGAATGTGATCAACAACAGCAGGAACATGGGTGAAGAATGATGAAGGCTCCACTTGCCAAAACTAGCTCCACTGATGCGTCTGAGGCAGTAGCTAACTAGCCTCCACCACTTCAGGTATATGTTGAAAAAAGAAGAAGTTGGCCAGTAATGCTTCTCCACCGGCCCCTCTTCCAAAATCATGTGTTTACTAGAAGAGACATTTTTCCCTTGACGGCAGGAAATCTGCCTCTCGCATCATCAACTGCAATGTGCACAGTGTAAATAAGGGAAGGACTGGGAAGTAGAACAATGGGTACATCTGTACATACATGAAACATTTAGCACAACAAACACCATGACACTTCGGGTCCCCAATGTGAAATCCTACCACCAGAAACCAAATACTGCTGCTGTCACTATGCCCCTTGTCCACACCCCGCTAAGGACACATGACAACTTTCTGACAGTGTAATAGTAATGATGAATGCTCCCTGCCACCAGATTAGCAAATTCTGCCCGATGGAATCTCATCAGATTGCCACTTGATGCCCTGCTTGTGATTCTCCTCCACCGGAATGCCATGTGTGGTCAGTGCACCACACAGTGTGCAATGGGTGGACACGAACTGCTACATCCTAACATCTACAGAGTAGCTATAACTGGGTTGCACTATTCTTCCTCCTTTTTGATCTCCACCTTACCTCTTGTTGCCTTTCTGGAGAGTCAGGGGTTCAGCAACAGTTGTGCTCAATGTCTGTGGTGGGTGTTTGGCTTAACATGTTTTACATAAATGTCATGGTGTCTGTGTTTCATGTGAGTTATCAGGGCAGTTGTGCCAAGGTACATTCCCTCCTTTCCCCTTCTAACTGACTTGTCACAAATTATGCACAGTGCCTTTGGTGATGACTACACTATGCCTGCCCTAAGAGAAAAATAGTCCCATACCCATGAGGGGGGGGGGGAAAGGTGGAGAAGAATGGTCTCTTTTGTCTTCTCCTCCACATTCCCTTTCACTGGCTGGGGCAGAGGATGCTGCTGCTGTTGCTGCTACTGCCTCAGAACAAGCACTGCTACTAGGATCAGGAATATTGCTGCTGCTGGCAAGTGGTCCTTGTTCTAGCCACACATCACTTGTTGACCCCATTCCCGCTGTGTCTACTGTGTTCTGTGGCACAGTAGCTTGTTCCTAATTATCCTGCTGCCCTTGCAACTCAGCAACAGCAGGAATTAGAGCGGTTGCAAACTCTGCAAATTCCAAAAGCTCACTGCTGTCTCCCATTCCTTCTCAGTTTGGGCTAAAAAGGCCATTAATGTTTCTTCCACACCAGATTATCCACTATCACCATTGTCACTACCAGTATGTTTGTTTTGCTGCTCAGTTACAGACATCTCACTGGTTGGAGGATGTGATGAGAAATGTAACAGTGGGTCCCCTAATGTCACACTTGCCATTTCATGGTGACAGGAAGGCAGATTGGCAGCACTAGCAGCAGGCATAGTCAGCTGATATATGCTCCTGGTGGTGATGGTATTATTACAGCTAGGCAACAATTCTGCCTTCTTCAGGATTATGTTCCACCTAGACAATGCTGAGAAAGGAAAAGACTCCCAGGGTCAGGGGAATAGTGTGGATTCCCTTGACCACTAGTCTGGATGCTCTGCATTGCTTCCCAACCACTAAAGCTAGTCTCACCAGCTGCTTCACCATTACTGCTACTACCACTAACACCAACCACAACAATTTCAGACCCTGCCCTGAATCTTCTTCCTCACAGTCAATAGTAATATGATGATCACCCCCTCCTTCACTCCTAACACTCTGTTCAAGCTGTTGGACCTTCTTAGTAGTAGTAATACTAGTGAAGGAACTGCTTGGTGATGGCAAGTGTGACTTATGGTCCCCTGCTGTCACACGTGACATCATCTCCCCCCCTCCTGAGAATTATAAGACATACTGGCAGAAGGTTCAGCACTGGCAGCAGGCAGAGTACAGGTGGCAGCAGGGGCAGGTGCAACATGTCTGGCAACAGGCACAGGCAGCTGACCTGTCCTGCTCTCACTACTACCCTCTTCTTCCTCCCTTGAAATGAATTTCCCTAAGAGCCCTATGGGTGATTCAGGGAGACTGGCCAGCATTGGGTCTGTAGTGGTCACTTCCTCCACCTCCTCAGACTCAGTGGCCACCAATCAAGAGAAGAGGAGCCAAAACCTCCCAAAATACATATAAAAACATGAAGTATACAGGTTTCATGAAAACGTTTGCACTAAAAAACCTGGTAGGGCAAAATGGATACAGAGAAACAAAAAACATTGTCTAAGTAGGTATTCAAATATCCTACCGGCTAAAAGCACAATGGACGTTGGGCCACAGAAAAGGTCTTGTGGCCAAACACCCATTTTGTGCGCTAAGTTCCTAAAACGCTGCTAAATAGTGGCAATATTGGGAACTTCAAAGGAAAAAAGCTAACGATGGTACCTGACATACTGTCAAGCACAAATTGTTAACTAATCTGTATTAAACTTACCTGTCATCCACTGTCCTTCTTCTTCATTCTTCTCTTCAAGTCTTCTTGATGTAAAAAAAATGAAAGTATTAATACAATGCAGAAATATCTGCCACAATAATACATAGTTTAACCCCTTGAGTGCCAGAGGGGTACGCAACACATTGCAAAGCACAATCCCTGGAGAGGGGTAGTCATTTATTGCGCCACTGCAGCAACCATTGTGGCAGTCAGTTTTTGAACTAACACTTTACTCCCACATTCCTGCATTGCTCCACCATTCCACCTCTCCCTGCCCCTTGTGTATTTTCTGAACATTATTCAACTACTGTGCGTGTTTTTACTATCTACATTACAAAACTGATGGTGTGTGATGTCTTGCCTTAACCCCCAATGTCACCTGCTGTCTACCAAGTCTGCCTCATTCACATACAGTAGCTCAAGTCTGGCTGCCAGTCAGTTGTCTGTCACCTTATATATTTCTTTTATTATTATTATTATTATTATTATTTTTGTTACTCACCCTATCATATCACAGTCTGTCCCAAAAAATATTTACTGTATACCTAAAAAACAAAATCAACAACTTCTTTCCCCAGACTACCCCAGCACAGAGATAATAACAGCAAGATCAACAAGGAAATTGGACTCCATCTCCCTGTGTCTTGCCAGTCAGTCACTCCAAATGTTGGGGTATTTGGGGTCAACCCTCTCCCCAGAATGCCCCCAGACTCCCCTAATACAGAAAACAAATGTCCCACCTAAATGAAGACTCCCTAAACTGAACTTCAATTCCTCTGTATTTGCCTATCTTCTCTAGCTCAAAGATGTGCTGCTGTCTACTCTCACAAACACAGAATGGCATGCTGTGAGAAACTGACGCCCTTTTTATATGCCTGCAGGAAAAGAAGAGAAAACCACCATTGATTTCAATGCAATAAACTAGGCACTTTTTGTAGGAAAGATTTCACCAAGTGGGAATTGCTATTTTCACAGATTTTGGTTTGAGGCAAAACTTTTTGCCCATCCCAACACCCAGTATATATATATGCCTGGATTAAACTAGTTAATCACAATATCCTGAATTATAAATTGCTGTATCTAAATAGATGCTCTCAAAAACAAACTTGTTATGATTTAGAATGTCTGGCTTGCCATTAAGGCAAACCCTCATATACACTATATACAATGTGATCAATATAAGATTTAGAATGTTACTTCAGATAAGCACTTAGCACAAAGTTAAAGGGATAGTAATGTTTCATAATGAAAGCAGCTCTAATTAATCATCATAGTATTTGGACTTTGGAGAGTGTTATTTCAATTCTGTCAGAGTTGTAGTTCAAGAGTAATTCAATGACAAAATATCCCACTCCTGCCCCTTTTACTGATGTAACACTGTTCAGCCAGATCAGAAGGGAGGTGCCCAGGTAGACTGCAGAGAGGGACAATCTTCAATTAAGATAAGGGAAAAACCTGAAAAGCTTGTCAAGGGGGGCAGGTCTTTCATTGTTCTCATAGGAGGAAGATTGTCCCCTTCTGTTATCTGTCTGGTCTTACAACCAGATTCCCCATCTGAGAAGAGATGGCTTACACTAGGTAAAAGGGGCGGGAGGGGAAATTTTGCTTATGAATATCTCTCAAACCATAAAGGTTTGAGAGATAAGACTTATATCGTTCTTCATGTTTTTTTAATGCCTACAAAATAAAATAAAGATAAAACAAAGTATTACTATCCCTTTAAAGACTCAACGCTCTGCTGTGGCTCTTGGACACAACTTTTGACTATGGAGGGGGCGACCCCCTGGGAGTCGGGGAGATCTCAGCCTGCTGGGAGTAGGGAGGGAGGGATAGAATGTTTTTATTTTTTTGGTGTTTTTGTTTTAACTTGTTAAAAACAAAATTGCAGCAACTGATGATGTAACTGCATCTTCTCCATATTGCAATTTTACATGTGAACATTTCTCATGCATTTATTGATGTCATTTGCCAATGCCTTGCATTGTCCTTGATAAAAATAAAATTAAAAAAAATATATATTGATGTATTTATTGATTAAGTCAAGGAGATAACATATTTAAAGTGGAACTTTCGCCTGCTATAAAGTCGCCCTGCAATAATTAAGCAGGTAACGACTAACTTTGTAATTTATATGTTACCTCTGAAATGTAGCTGATTATAAAGAAATCCTTTATAGTAAGAGACTGACGGGCAGGTTAGTGCAGTCTGTGACCCTGCATGTCAGTCCCTTCCTGTTACCATGTGGCACACTGAATTGCTTTTCATTGGAGACCAGAACTGACAGCGCAGGCACACAGACAAGATGTCTGGTTCGATGCCTGGCTTCCGGTCTCCTACAATAAAGGATTTCTTTATAATCAGCTACATTTCAGAGGTAACATATATATTATAAAGCTAGTCGCTATCTGCTTAATTATTGCAGGGCGACTTTATAGCGGGTGAAAGTTCTGTTTTAACAGACAACTACTCTCTAACTATATTGAACTGGCAGACAGGGGGTCAGGCCTTACTGGTTTACTAGTTCACGTGTGCTAATTAGGTTAAAAAAATGTTCTTATTAAAATTTTTCACGTGGACTGCACCCTGGGATTAGGTGGACCTAATTTGACCCAAGGGCCACATTTGACTCTTCACAAGTAGAAATAGGAAACCGTGCTACACCGCTAACAAAAATAAATGGTCCAGTTATTCTTATTGAAGAAATAATGCAAAAGTCAAAGAAACTCATCCGAAATGAGAGTGCTCAGCCTTAGCGGGTTCTCCAATCCCAATATATTTGATGTATACAAACAAGGATGTCAGGCTATCACGGTTCCTGTGATCTCTCTGTCACTCTCACTTGTGCTGCTCCCTTATTGGTTGAGCTTGTTTGGCCCGCCCCTGGTGACCTTTTTATTCTGGCCATTGGCACCTGTCAGGTGCCCTTTTGTGGTGTTCCAGAGCCAGTGTTGCTGTTGCTGTGTTCCAGTGTTCCTGATCTCCTGTGTACCGAATTGGCCTGTACTGACTACGCTCCTGTGTTCCTGTCCCGTGATCCGACCCGGCCTGGCTGACGTTCCTGCTCGTTGCTGATCTGGCTTGTCTGCGAATCTCCTCCATGATCTGACACGGCCTGGCTGATGTTCCTGCTTGTTGTTGATCTGGCTTGTCTGCGAATCTCCTCCGTGATCTGACCCGGCCTGGCTGACTTCCTGCTCCGTGATCTGTTCCGGCTTACTACTGTTCCAGTCTACAGCTCCTGTTGTCGCCTCGGCAACATTCTGATCGCTGCAACGTGTGTGTCAGAGCCATTCGAGATTGCTGCATTAACTCCTGCTGAGTCGTGTCTCCTGAGCTGAGCCTTCCGTTTCTCTGGTGCATTGTACTAAGTATAGCTGAGTCTCCTTGGCACTTGCTGTGCTATTTCGCTACTCACCGAGCCTCCGATCACTTGTAGCGCTTACTCCTACCTCGCTGCTATTGTTAACTCTTGCTGAGCCGTTACCTTATACACTGCTTCTGCTGAGTCGGCCGCGTTGTGGGCCTCGGTTGTCGGCGGCTCATTTGTCATCTACAGAGCAGTAGTTCTCCATTAACGCGCCCGTGGGAGGCGCTATTGGCTCAAGCAGTAGCAACAGGTGGTCTCCGTTATACGCCCGTGGGGGCTATTGGCTCAAGCAATCCCGATACTGTTGGTCTCCGGTATACACCCGTGGGGGCTATTGACTCAAGCTATCACGATACTGTTGGTCTCCGTTACAAGCCCAAGGGGCTATTTGGCTCACGCTCTTGCAGTACAGCATCCTCCGTTATACGCCCGTGGGGGCTATTGGCTCAAGCAATCCCGATACTGTTGGTCTCCGTTATGCCCGTGGGGGCTATTGGCTCAAGCAATCCCGATACTGTTGGTCTCCGTTACGCCCGTGGGGGCTATTGGCTCAAGCGATCCCAATACTGTTGGTCTCCGTTATACGCCCGTGGGGGCTATCTACCAACTACCCTGCAGCTTCTGCCTCTGATTCAGCTCTATCCAGCAGCTCTCTACATATATGGACTTAAGGTGTTGTGTGATCTAGCACCTATAGCTGCCTCTTATCACCTGGGGCGTGCCTAACATCACATTTGAGACTGATGATTCTTTGTGCTTAACTATTCATTGCCAGTCGCTGTTTTTTTGCCTGTTCTGTGACAGCATATGTATTATCCCTGTTTCTGTATCCTGGTCCTGAGAAGGCCTATGTAGCCTATATTCTGCTATTCACAGTACTGCTTGTAGAGGGCAATCTTGTTATTATTTTTTTTTTCTAATAAAACTGTGTTTTATTTTAATCCTCTGTCTGAGTGTCTGAAAAACTGTTACACAGGCTGCACCTCCAGCAACGAACAGGCATAGATAATTTAAAAGCAACTTTATTGCAAAATCATTAAAAAGGCATGAAGATATACCCAGATAGTGAAGGAAGCAACTTAGACAGGTACTGCACCATCTAACATGTTTCGTGCATCCAACAGAGCTTAATCATAGATATAAAGTGTCATAGTAAACCAAACAAATACATAAACTTTTAAAATTTAAGGAAAATCAAATCACCTGTCAGTTTAGTTTCCCTATTGGGCCAACTACTTGGACCGTCCTAATTGGACTCCTGAAGTTAACCCATAGATCTTACATTAAACTCTGGAGAGACCTGGGAATCGAATATAACTCAGAAATTTAATATCCAAAATGGGCATACATAAACAATTCCACGTCCCATGTCTGCCCAGAGTCAGAGCAAGATAAAAACAAAACAGAAAATAAATAGCATGTATATATGGATAAAGTAAAAATACAAAAAATACAAAAATAAGACCAATCATAAAAGACATATATCCATATAATAGAAGCAATGCTCCAATATTAACTCTTATTAGCCCAAACCAAATCATATTATATGGCTGAATATATATATATATATATATATATATATATATATATATATATATATATATATATATATCCTCATATAACCAAAAAAGAATGCACTCACAGGACTTCTTGCTGAATAAAGTTCTATTGAAGTTTATTCCATCAACGTTTCGGCCCTGCTCAGGGGCCCTGAGCAATATATATATATATATATATGTATCCTCATATAGTCAAAAAAGAATGCACTCACAGGACTTCTTGCTGAATTAAGTTCTATTAAAGTTTATTCCATCAACGTTTCGGCCCTGCTCAGGGGCCCTGAGCAGGGCTGAAACGTTGATGGAATAAACTTCAATAGAACTTAATTCAGCAAGAAGTCCCGTGAGTGCATTCTTTTTTGGCTATATGAGGATACATATTAACTTTTGCGAATTGTCACCCAGGCATATTATCATTACAGAAAGGAGAGTGCACTACGTGGAAATTTTGGTTTTTATATATATATATATATATATATATATATATATATATATATATATATATATATATATATATATAGATATATATAATAGCAGAAATGGTAGTGTACCATGAGACCAGTGCACACATAGGACTTAAACAATGTGAAAAATATTTATTAAATCGACGTTTCGACCCCCTAGAGGGCCTTTATCAAGACAACAAGTATAACACCCAAGTGACCATTTATACAGTGATACATTTCAAAAAAACCCGCCAAGAGCGCTCGTCTGCGGCCCGCGGTGACGTCACACGATGCGTGGCTAACCGTCGCGGGTCCAGCTGAGCATCCTGGAAGTTGTAGCCCACAACTAAAATATGTGTGTATCGCATTGCCAATACCACATAAAAATTCCGTGAACACAAAGACAAGCATATGTACAATATGATTCATGAAGGGTTATAGTATGGATTGGCATCAAAAAACATTGAACCACAAGTATGAAATTTACCATAAACTGTGTATCACCACACATCGCTCATCAATTCAGAGCACCGCCAATATATAAGTAAACCTAATGCATTTAGTAATAAAGTAACACACTAATATCCAATGTCAACATCCGAAAGATACAAAGTAAATGTTATGTTCAAGACTTTCACTCTAACGGGTTGGAAAGCAGTCAAAAGTAACCTCTTACCTAGCGATCCAGTAGAATTCATACAAGGTATCACCCACATAGGCTTTCAAGTTTCGATGTAGCCACCAAAGCAAAATATTTCAGAGATAACAAAACATACATTGCATCATGTCTCTCTGTCATACAGCGATCCAATTCGTTTGTCGGGAGTCCCTGGCTCTACGCGTGCTGCCACTTCTGCAGACCTCGCGGAGACCTATTTACAGGACTCAACCCGATTCACACTGCATTATATTGATCGTTCCAAAAACAGTGAAAATTCATTTATTGGACGCTATGACCATACTGGTTACTCTTAGTGGGAAACATCCCTCTCTTTACATGATTCAACTTAGTGGGGTTCGTGATCCCTCTCTTGACCCCCGTGCCGTATACGCATATAAATTCCAATAGAAAAAGTAGCATCCGCCATCCGGTGGGGTTGGTAATCAAAAAACCGACTCAAACATATTTTACATTTAAATTGTAACATTCGGACCACTGGATATCCTAATTATTAAAGCGGTACCACATCTAGCTGCGATAGTCACAGGGATGCACAGTACAGAATAAACCATGCAGCCCATATAAAATGTGTCAATCCATACATAGGTAACCTAAAGGAAAGATTACTCTTAGGAGATAACAAAAGACCCACAAATTGGTTCCGCTCCACCATGGCAATTTTCAATCAATAGCAAATAAGGTAGCTGTTGTAAACAAACAATACTTGTCCATAACACATAATGAAGAACTCTAGCCTAGCGGAGCCGGATCCCAATCCGTGGCCGCAAGATAAACCACTACATAAAAGAAATATTACGATCACATCTCAAAAAGTAGCTAAGCCAGAGTTTCCCCTCTAATAAAACCTCCACAATTATTTACAACAGTGACGTTAAAACTAAGACTGCATGAATACACTTATCAATAAGTCAGTCCCTTTGAGGCATTAGGTAACTTGCTTAGTGGCTATTTATCATCGCAATTACTCTATTTAGCCATATTTTACAGCCCTTATAAGCCAAGAACTACATAATTAGAACAACAGAACATGTTAATGAAATGTGTCATAAGAAACAATTGAAGGACAGTTGTTCATTCAACCCCCTTGGGGCAACTGTATCCAAATAATGGATCCATTTGGTCTCTTTTTGTAGCAATTTTCTTCCTCTGTCACCTCCTCTGGGCAAGGGGGGCACCCAGTCTATAATCATATATCTTAGGGAAGGCAATGGATGTTTAAGCATGGCAAAATGCCACGCAACCGGTTGGTCCTTAGTTTTGGATTGATGCTTCTTAGTGGGATTGTTCACAGCCTCCAAGGCAGCTTTAATAGCCGATCTGTGGTTACACATTCTTTCTTTAAAGGAAGTCACTGTCTTGCCCACATATGTTAATCCACAAGGGCACATGATGATATAAACCACAAACTGGCTCGTACATGTTAGATGATATCTAATCGGTATTCTGTATCCTTTTTGGGGATGTTTGAAAGATGTACCTGCTACCATGTAGCTACAGGTCACACAAGAAATGCATTTGAAGCAGCCTGGCTTAAGTTTTGTACTGTTCTTACTATAGCATTGAACTGGGTCTGTTTTAACTAGAATGTCTTTAAGGTTTCGCCCCCTTCTGTAGCAGAACATAGGATAATCTCTAGTGTAAGCTGCTAGTTGTGGGTCAGTTTTAAGAATGTCCCAATGTCTTCTTACACTGTTACTTGTTTGATCAGAACCTACTGAATAGGTAGTTTGAAACCTCAGTCGTTCAGTTACTGTCCTCTGTTTTTGCTTAATGCTTGGTGTGTTTAAAACCAATCTTTTCTGGGAGTTAATTAGTTTTTCATCATAACCTCTGTCCAGGAATTTTTTACCCATTTTGTCCAATTCCGTTTTCAAGAGATCATCATTGCTCACAATCCTCCGTGTCCTCAACATCTGAGATTTAGGTAGACTCCTCGTAAGATGAGGAGGATGATGACTTTGGTAGTGGAGGAGATTGTTCCTATCGGTACCCTTAGAGTAAAGTGTGGTCTGTATTTTACAATCTTCAAGCTGTACCAACACATCCAAGAATGGTATCTCACTCTCGCTGCAGTTTAAAGTCAAATGTATTCTAGAGTGACCTGTGTTCAAATCATTCACCATCTCCTCCAGCTCACAAGCTGTACCCCGCCACAGTATGAACATGTCATCAATGTAGCGGGTGTACAATAGCTTGCAACGCTGGAACAAAGGGTGAAGAAATAAATGTTCACATTCATATTTATGCATGTAAGTATTAGCATATGAGGGTGCCATGCATGCCCCCTTCGATTCCTTCATCGTGAGGTATACGGCACGGGGGTCAAGAGAGGGATCACGAACCCCACTAAGTTGAATCATATAAAGAGAGGGATGTTTCCCACTAAAAGTAACCAGTATGGTCATAGCGTCCAATAAATTAATTTTCACTGTTTTAGGAACGATCAATATAATGCAGTGTGAATCGGGTTGAGTCCTGTAAATAGGTCTCCGCGAGGTCTGCAGAAGTGGCAGCACGTGTAGAGCCAGGGACTCCCGACAAACGAATTGGATCGCTGTATGACAGAGAGACATGATGCAATGTATGTTTTGTTATCTCTGAAATATTTTGCTTTGGTGGCTACATCGAAACTTGAAAGCCTATGTGGGTGATAACTTGTGTGAATTCTACTGGATCGCTAGGTAAGAGGTTGCTTTTGACTACTTTCCAACCCGTTAGAGTGAAAGTCTTGAACATAACATTTACTTTGTATCTTTCAGATGTTGACATTGGATATTAGTGTGTTACTTTATTACTAAATGCATTAGGTTTACTTATATATTGGCGGTGCTCTGAATTGATGAGCGATGTGTGGTGATACACAGTTTATGGTAAATTTCATACTTGTGGTTCAATGTTTTTTGATGCCAATCCATACTATAACCCTTCATGAATCATATTGTACATATGCTTGTCTTTGTGTTCACGGAATTTTTATGTGGTATTGGCAATGCGATACACACATAGTTTAGTTGTGGGCTACAACTCCCAGGATGCTCAGCTGGACCCGCGACGGTTAGCCACGCATTGTGTGACGTCACCGCGGGCCGCAGACGAGCGCTCTTGGCGGGTTTTTTTGAAATGTATCACTGTATAAATGGTCACTTGGGTGTTATACTTGTTGTCTTGATAAAGGCCCTCTAGGGGGTCGAAACGTCGATTTAATAAATATTTTTCACATTGTTTAAGTCCTATGTGTGCACTGGTCTCATGGTACACTACCATTTCTGCTATTATACAACGTTATTACCAGTAGCACCAGGCAGTTGTTATTTGATTTTCTGTTTAGGAGTGCCCAAACCTTACATATTTATATATATATATATATATATATATATATATATATATATATGGGTATTTCTTCATGCCTTTTTAATGATTTTGCAATAAAGTTGATTTTAAATTATCTATGCCTGTTCATTGCTGGAGGTGCCACCTGACATCCTTGTTTGTATACACATTTGACTCTTGACCGCACTTTAGACACCCATGACATATACATACTAGCTCACATAGGAGCTAAGTAGTTTAGAACTGTTCACACACCTTTATTATGAAACATGTTCACTTTGGTGACTCATATATCCATCCCAGCACATTCTAAAGCATGCAAGCAAAAATGTGCATATACTCTCTCACTCAAAATTACAAGCTTTTCAGAATCACAAAAACAAAGACTCCCTCTCCCTGACTTGCTGTCATCCAGGCTTGCACAAGCAGAGACTCATAAAAGCAAAAACCCATACTTTATTCAGATGCATGCACGCAACACCAAACTGAAGGAACACCCAGTAACCTTTGCATGGGCAGATTCACTCACACATGCTTGCCCAGACTCATATGCTTGCCCACTCTCACCCACCCCCACACACAGACACACACAGTGAAACAAACTCTTTGTGTTGTACTTGATGAATACATTTTTTTCAGCAAATTTCAGGTGTTTGACAACTACAAAGATACTGAACCAGGAAGCTATCTACATGAAGACTAAACCACAGAGTTGACTACCTACTGAAACACACTTCTGAACAATGAAGCTATCTACATTCTACACAAAGACTGTGCCAAGATGCTGATTATCTACATGAAGGCTCAGTCTTGTAGCTGACTATCTATATGAAGGCTGAACCAAGAAACTGACTATAAATATGAAGGCTTAACCATAGAGGTGACTATCATGAGTCATAGATCTATTTAAAGTGAAAACCAACATTAACATCAAGTACACCAAATCATCAGAGGACTCATGATCACTGTCACTGCTTACAAGTCCAACCCCCACCCATTCAAACTCATTAGTATTGACTAAGCAGCTCCACAGAACAACATCCACAATCCTAGCTATGAGTGTTTGTGCTGTTTGAAGGACAGTGCCACCAACACCTATTGCTAGTGCTATTGCAAAATACATCCCATCTGATAATAGTAGTAGTAGTAGTAGTAGTAGTAGTAGTAGATAAACATGTTTCTATATGCTATGTGTAAATTTTTTTAAAAAAACATGTGAACAGAGAGAAAGAAGGATAACATCTAGGCACAACCTTATTGTAATTCCACCTGAAGCTCAACCTCACATCTGCCTGGGAGACACACCAGCAGCATGTCAGAGGTGTGACAACTAGTAGTGGTAGAAACACTTCTAAATGAGAACTGGGCCAAGGGGCACATAATAGTAAAAAATATTAAATAATAGTAGTGTTGTAGATTTCTCAGGGAGTGGGACATAATTTTTCACAGGAACAATAATACCCACTTCACCTACTGCTGCATGGATAAATATGGTCAACAGCAAAGTAAGGCAATATAGGGGGTTCTGCTGAATTCAAACTGTACTTCTCACAATTTGAATCCAATAGGAACAATATATAAAATGTTTTGCCTTTAACATAAGGCCCAAAATATCTGTATAAGGAATGCTTTTTTCCTCCATTTTCTGACAAAACAATTCTAATACCATCATATTTTCAATAGTGAGTTAATGCTTTTGAACATTCCATTTTAAAAAAGTGACTCAAGTTGAGTGAAATTTAGACCTATGTTTCTTATCAGACATTTCTGAACACCATGCCCTAATAGCCTTCTGAGTGAAAAAACAGTGGAACAGTTCTTGGCAAATTAATTGAATTATAGGGAACAATACAGATTTGGGGGATTTTTTTGTCACCTATAGTGTAGATGGTTTGCTCCAGAATAGCTATAGGTATTCTTAGTACATCAGCCTACAAGAGTGCACTAGCTTGAAATCTCAAATTCTGCCTTACTTATGTGCACAGAAAATTCATTTACTCAAATTATTTTAATGGTGCACATTGTGATGAATAGACTTCTGCTTTATCATGAGGCATAATGCTATGTATTATAAAATAAATATGTGAGTCTAATCAACATAATCACAACAAAAGAAGTTAATCAACTTAACTTTGCAGTACAATGTTGATCTGTATCTCAGAGGGGTGTGGGAGAAAAAAATCAATTGTAATAAAATGTTTATATTGTTACAGTAACCTTTATGTACAGTAACAAGAAGAAAAGAGAATCATGCATTTTGTTGTGTTTTTAGGGACCTGGGTCTCCCCTGGCAGGTGGCCATTTTAGACCACTTTGTGCTCATACTTCTTCCATCTAAGCAGCCATTTATACATGTGTCTAACGGATAGCTGGAACTTTGTTCTTAACGTGTTATGCTATTGTTTTTTTTTTCTTATTTTCTGCCATAATCACTGCATCATCTTTTCTGTGAACATGGGTGTTGGCCTTTCATTTTTTCCTCCATTTTGAACTAGTAGCATTTTACCTTTCTGTTCAGTTTATTTATCTTACATATTTATTTGACCAATGGATTTTCCTGTTGAGACCAACACTCCTCCTGTCCCCACTATATTGTTGTATTGTACATAAATAACTTTTAGAGGGGTCATTCATTTATAGTGGGTGGAGGAAATCATCTATTTATAAGTATAAGCGGCTAATCAATGTAACTGGTAGATTTTTCAATACATGTAGTGTATAAGCAACAAACAAAAGAGAATTGAGCATTATTGCAATGAAAAAAACATTTAAACCAAAGTATTTTAATAAATGCATACAATACTGAATATATTGTTGATCCCTGTTCTGCTTCTTAAGGAAAGAGAAGATCACATCTTAATGCACAGGTGATGGATTAATGTCTGTCTTACAAAATAAACCCATATAGGAATGCCATTTTCTTTTATCATTCTTTGTTTTAATGTCATACATTAGCCCTCTAGCTATATTTAGAAGGACGAGGGATCATTCTGCATCCTACACAACATGCTCTTAGCTGTAAAGTTTAAAATAAAAGTTGTCTTTCTCAGTGGAAATAAAACACTTAGCAAGGAGCCAAGTAGTTGCATTTCTTGTCGGCTTCTGTGGGTCTTATGCACAGAGACAAATGGAGCAATTCTGGAACATACCAGCTGCTCCATAGAGGACAAATAACAATTCCTCAAATACCCATAGATTTATAAGGGATTTTCAGCCCTTGAATGCTTAAAACGTCTCTAGTACATTATTTATTCCATATTAAATAGGCACCGTAATTTAATTATTGATGATCCTACTTTCCACCAATTTATTATGCTGACCACTCTGAAATGTCTTCTTTTTACCCCACATATGCCAGAAGGTGAAGTAGAGAAGTGTGTATGGGCATTTTGGATTAACCTGTTCCTTTGCATCTTGCTTATTGCTAACTTCAAAGCATAAGAAAAATCACCATAAAAAGAGTCAACTTTTTCCTTGCATGCTATATGGATAGTGTCCAGGGGGGTTGAGTGTGTGTGTGTGTGTGTGTGTGTGTTCATATGCACTACATAGATTTTAAGTGCTAGTACAAATTCTGCACTGCTGGTGCATAATTTCGATGTTTATATAACCAGAACATGAGTTGGAGTGTCAGATTCATGAATTCCTACACTGAAATGTAATCATGAAGCCAAAATAACTCCAATTAAAAATGTCCTTATAAAAGCAAGAAGGTTAAGTTACACACAGTGTTGCTTTGCTTGCTTATAAATATAAAAGGCACAAATACTTATACTGAACATAATCTTCATAAATATAAAGGAAAATATGTGGTGAGGGAGCTCTATCACTATTTAGTAGAGAGAGAGGATAGAAAAAAGAGAGAGAAACCTAATTGTCCAATACTATGCTCCCTCTCTCTGCAGCAAAATAATAAATCTATAACTAATATTTCCAGAGACAAATGGTAGAAGTGATATTAAATCAATAAATGAATATGCAAATAAGTAACAAAAACAATCTGTATATCTGTATTCAAACATAAATAACATTAAAATAAAGAATACAAACAAGTAATAACAATTTCTCCCAGAGGTGCTAGCTGCTATCTTTACAGTTTGTGTATGGTTCTAAACCAGTAAGGTGAACACAAGCTAAATACAGAAAAAGAGGTGTGCAAACCTCTGCATATATTGATATAACTGAGAAATTAAATAGAAAATAATAGAAATTAACAATTAAAATACAACAAAATATACATAATGTCCAGATAAAAATAGCTGTAACCCATTGAAGTCTCTCAGTATGTTTGACTGCAATACTTTATGTTCTCCAGTCCTCTGCATGTAATGTTCATAGATATAATGGAAGATGATATTAAAAATTATATATATATATATACACATACCAAAACATTCTTCATCTGCATGCAGGGATGCTCCAGAAAGTACCCCATTGGGCATTGGGTAGCAATTGGACACTGGTATCTGGTTTCTTATGCATGATGATAAGTATTCTCTCCTGACTTTTGAGAGCAGTGAATACCAATGACTAGGGATTATCTTCCTCTCATAATTGTATTCTGCATGCAAGCAGAGTCTATAACTATCAATCTAGTAAATAATATAAGCAATAGTACAGTACAGTGAAATTCTGAATCTATGAGTGTAAAATAAAATTTTGTACACGTTTCGTATATTCTGATGCCTCTTCAGGGCATTTTTGTTGAAACAGCTTCTGTTTAAATAGCCTTCTTTTTGGTAGCTGTATTATATTGTGTGTCATATTGCACATTAATTAAGATAATATATAAATTACCATATAATACATATTGTATACAAGAAGATAAATTATGTGGTGATGATAACACATATTTAGAATTCCCCACACTCCATGATAAAAACAGTGCTACACTCAAATCATCATAGCGCATGTTAGAAATAGTTCTATATAAATATGTAGTACGATAGCAAGCCTGAAGGAGAAGAATAAACCTATTGGCATTTGCAATACAGAAACATAATAATACTATGCCACAATAATTAACTTGAGGAATATGAATATAATATAAACTGTGCATGTGAAATTATAAAAGAATTATTAGAAAGTGTGTACATACTGATTTTAGTTTTTCATTTTGTTCTGAGGGAATGAATGTGTTGCATTTAAAAATCCAATAAGTCTCCCACCAACATTATTACCTAAATCTGTCTCTCAAAGTGCTCATAGGTGATACACGTTTTTGCTCCTCAAATTATACCTATATTTAGGGGTGTGCGAAAGATGTCTCCATGTTCCTGCGGGAAATTTTGCGAAAACCACATTGTTATCTGCTTTTTCGCTGGAAAATCAACTTTAAAGCTAGCGGTTAAAATTTTCACGTTTTTCTCCCATTGGCCAAAATTTTTCATCATTTTTTTCAATGGCTAGAAAGTTTCCTCTCATTGCTTTACATTGTTTTTGTACTTCCGCTATAATAACGTGATGTTCTTGCTGAAGGCAGAAACAATAAAAGCAGCTACAGAGCGAGATAGACGTGCTGTGCTGTTCTCTTGTGATATTTTGCAAAAAGTGACGCAGGAGAGGCTCATAGTCACTCGTATCACTATGAGCAGGGTAAGAAATAATCAGGAAGGAAGGGAAAAAAAGGGTATAGGAAGGGAGGGAGAAAAAGGTAGTACTAGTGAGAGCACGACATGTCACATCTCGACAAATGATGCTCGACAGTTCCACAAATACATACGTCACCTTACAGTAACATCTTGAAAAATGCAGCCTGCACACAGTTAACACTTTGAGTTGCAGAGGGGTTTGCATACACTACTGGCACTAAAAGGGTTAATGTATAAAAATATGTTGTCCCTTTGTACTATAATATATGCTGCCTAAGTTGTAGTATATTAAGCCTATGAGTGCCAGAGGAGTGTGCAACACATTGGAGTGAAATGTCTTGCTTACCCTTTGGCACTCATAGGGTTAAATCTAAAATCTTATGATTTTTTGTAATTGTATTAAAATCAGACCTCAAGGGGGATATCAGACCTGATGTCCCCCTGGCATTGATTACCTATCCAATAGGATAGGTGATCAGTGCGAAGACCCCCAGGACCAGCATCAGTGCCTTCCACTTGTACCTTCTACACAAATGCTTTGGTTTTTGTCAATGAGCACTTGTGTAGGAGGATACAAATACCCACTGACAAAAGGCCACTTGAGAAGCTCATTCACTCAAGAGCAGTGACCGGGTTTTTTGAAAAAGTCATCTCTGCATGCTTGTAGGCACAATTCCCTGTGGATGCTGCCTGACCCCCTGCCTCATTCCCTTGGGAGTATACAACATGTATGAAATAAATATAATACAGAGCTGGAGGGAAAATTGAGTAGTGCTTGGTGTACTTTTTTTAACCGTTCCACATCTACAGCACTTCAACAATCCTATATGCTAATGGAGACCTTCTCCTCCCTTCCACTTCCATCCATAAATTTTAGGAAATAGGGGGATGTATGTGTACATCGAAATGTCAAAGTGCTTTGAACACATTGCCACAGCATCAACCTTTAATGAATCTTCCCCCCGATGTTGTCTCACTCAAATTATGGGCAATAAAGTCTCATCTACTGCTTATTTAATCTATAATAACAAGTTAAACCCTATCACTACCAGAATGATAAGGGCTGTTATTAACCATGTGAACTGGATAGAAAAATATTGAAAATACAAACAAAAAATGTGTGTGCTGGGTTTTAAGAGATCTGAGCCACTTTTCACATTCACTGCTCACTAGCACAAAAAGATAAAAAAATTAGTTAGAAGTAAACTTCTATATTTTCTGCCACAAATTTCACCCTAGTTTAGTCATATAATTTAAGGTGGACCTGTCTCCTGTTTGCATATTTGAAAACGTCATTCCAAACTGCTTATTTGTTATGTATAGATGGGCAAAACATTTTGCCTCAAAGTGAAACATGCAAAAGACAGCATTCCTCAACTTCAGTAGAAATTCCTGCTTTTTTTTGAAATCAGTGAAAATAATGTATTCTTCCCACCACCACCGCCAACACACACAAATACACATGTGAAGAGTTTCCTCTGTGTATTCCTGCTGTGCTAAAGTATAAACATGGGTGTTGGTTTACTGCATGTTGTCAGTCTGTGCTTGGCAACAGAGAAAGAAGCTGAATTTTTCTGTGGCATCCTCTAGTAGGTTATAATTATGTTATATGTATTTTCACTTTTTTCAGTTTAGATTATTTAAGCTTTGGACATATATGTAATAACTGACACAGAACTACATTCCAGGTATATCTTTTTTTTCTGGAATTTATGTATAGCCATTGGTTAGGCTCATTGGGGCAGTTTCCATGGCTACTTTGTTTATTTATATATATATATATATATATATATATATATATATATATATATATATATATACAGAGCTGTTAATTTTATGTGTGATGGATCACTTAGGAGCTGTTGGTTAGGATATTTAAGATGGGGTGGGGGTGGGTTGGTCTATTAACTTTATAGCTGATGAAGGGATCTTTGTCAGAAACATGTGTTCATCTCATTAAATTTATTGATCATGTATCTCTGCTGTGTACTCCTAATTCATTTTAAATGTTAGTAGTAACTCTGGGTATCTATGTTAGGATTGAAGCTTACATAGGTTCCTTCTAATTAGTTCCCAAAAGTAATGGAAAAAGAATGTTAAAATGAGAATGTAAGTCTGGTTGCTTCAGTAATGACATAGAAATAGATCTAAACTACCTTACTATGATATATGTCATCTAAATCTTTAATTACCATTAGCAAGCCTTTTTTAAGGTCAAGGGTCATTACTGTATTTCATACTTCATCTGAACAGCAAGTGGTTCATTGCTTAGTGCAGTCATGCTGCAATGGAAAGGGTTATTTATTATGTGAAAGACAATTAATTGAGGTCTATTACACAGAATCTTGAAAGGTCGCATGTGGGATATAATGGACACATCATAACCCTTATGGATTATTACATAAATCCAAAGTACTTATTTCCAATTTCTTCCTAAATACATAAATCTAAAACCTCTGTTTACCATAGGTAGTGTGACTTCATCTCATCCTTTAACACTTAAACTGTTTTGTTATCCTTTAATAAACTGCTAGGTGTATCAGGAAAAATAAACATTTCTATTGATTTAAATGTGGCTTTTAAATAGAGATGGGAGTAAGTTGATAATTGATACGTGTTTTTAGTACAGTGGGTTATATTGTAAATGACTGCAGGACATAGCTATGAAGCAGCAATGTTAGGAGACTAAGGGGTAGATTTAAAGGCAGGCGTTAGCAAAAAATACTACTGTTGTGTGTTTTAACGTGCAGTAACCCATTTAAAGGTCCGTCTTACGAACAGCTAATGGCAGTTTGTTAATCCTTATGGCTGATAATATTATGTGCATTGAGACGCATGGAACAAGATTTCCAAGAGCCATTTAAAGGAGTGCAGCACTGCTAACGGCTGAAAAAAAAATACATTTAACTGGCAAAAGTTAAGACCCAGTTTACTTAGCCGTAAAACACATAACGGCAAAAAGAAACCACCGTCGCACAAAAGAAAACATACCATACAACAGAATACCCCACAAGCATGCAAATGGGAAAATTAACCAGTGTGATGCCAAAATAACACAAAAACCATGCCCATACACCATAAATCACTGTCACACACAATACAACAACCTAGCAACAACACAGGGACAACGCTTTCCAAAGACTCAACAACACAACATGACACGGAACAATGGGGTTAACACACAAAACAGACACCTCTCAATACAAAACAAGCTTACCTGGGCAACATCTCAACATGATAGACACACAACCTGCACCCCACAAAATCACACTCCCAACTGACAGCTATGCACCAAACAAAACACCCTCCCACTAGTCATCACTCACCTCATGACCACACCTGGACAACTCCCCAACATGCTCTTAAAGGGACAGCCTACCATAGTCACATATGGCTTGTTTTCCTCTCAGGGAGGAAGAGAGAGAAAGCGAGATAGATAGAGGGAGACAGAGATAGAGACAGATACACCAATAAGTATATTCGCATATATGGAAGGGCAAGGGCTAGGGAACACCAGCAACTCGCAAGCATACCTGATCAACAACCTTTACCTGTTGCGAGAGAGGAGGCTCTGGTTCAAGAGCCACACAGGAGCCCATCACCAACTGGAGGACAACACCTGCCTGCAGAACCACAGAACCACAGCTTCTACAACAGGTTGCTCCCCAGCTATCATAGGGACCCCTGGAGCAGCGTAGGATGTACAGATGACTACAAAGGCCCAGGGTATACCGCCCAAGGGTCAAGCTCCTGGGAATGAACAATGACAAGGTGATAGATCGTTACAGGTTGAGGCCACACAGCATCATTGCCCTATATGAGGGCATCAAGGATGAGGTTGATCCAGTATACATCCACAACCATGCCCTAACTGTCTTGCAAAAACTCATGTGTGCCGTACATTTCATGGCAAGTGGAGGCTTCTAGTCTACAGAAGGTTACGCATCTGGCATGTCACAGGCCACAATCTCCAGGGTGTTGGCCAGGTGTTGTCAGCCCTCAAAAGCAAGGCCAGTAGCTATATCGATTTTCACACCACCGACATGGAGTGGACACATCTGAAGCAGGACTTTGAAAATGGAACGTATACAGGCGGATGGTTTCTGGATGAGTTAACAATACTAAATCACACCACATCCACACACAACACTTCTCAGCATAATCTTCACTCACATCTAGTACGTCCACCTCATAAAACATCATTCACACAACATGTGCTCCCTGTCTTACCATGTCACTCACTTTCCACAGGTGATGCTGGCAATGGCTGCAAATCCTGGCTACTGACCGCAGTCTCAAATCCCCAAACGGATGCCCAGGAGCGCTATAATCAGGTTCATGGCAGAACTCAGAATGCCATTGAGTGGACTTTTGGGCTCCTAAAATCATGATTTCAATGTCTGGATCACTCAGGGGGAGCACTACAGTATGATCCGGGCAAAGTCTTTGATATTATAATGGCATGTGTAATATTACACAACATAGCAGTGGACACCAAACTTGTGGACGACATCCAGCCCCTACCCATACCTGATGACCCTGTGGACAATGTCGAGGGTGAGGAAACCCTAACAGGGGTGCAGAAAATAGATTGATCAGGGATCACTTCATCTGTGAGTATAACACATGCATGCACACAATCCATGCATGAGTCCTGTGGTGAGTGTGTTCTCTTTTATCCCACAGCATCAGTAACACAGCCCTGACACTGGCTGCAGTATGGTCCACCAAAATCCACCATTACATGGATGTGTCAAGTGATGTGGCTGGGGAATCTAATACCATCTGCCCCCCTGTCGTCCATGGTTACATTGCTTCCTCAAGGATATCATGCATTCTCCCATATAAACCAAAGTACAACACATTACCCATGTTTAGCATATTCCAGGGATTGATTGAAAGCAACTAAAGTGATTTGCCATGATCATAGCCATAGCAACCATGGTACCCTTGTAGTGAAAGAGTGTTATCCAATGCAATGCATCGGATAACACTCTATCACATCAGGGGGTTGAAGAGCCATTGGAGTGAATATGGGACCTGAAGTTTGCTATAGCTGAAAAGAGCAGCAGAGGGATGGATCTACAGTGGTACTGTGTTACATATCATAGAGGTCATGAAATGAAGATCAGATCTCAAGAGACATCATGCTGACCTGTGTGTGTGCAGGGATATGTGCCCCTGATATAAATACACACGTCCACAAATATGTCCAAATAGCTCCATGAAACAGTGGCAGCCCAAATTTATTTGTTCCATTCAGCTATTAATTAGGACATATCTGTTGATGTGTGTATTTAAGTCAAGGGCACATATCCCTAGGGCTAGTTGACATCCCCTTAGTTTTTCCCATAATGGGTTACAAACGAGTTGACAACACATTACAAAGCAATGGTTTGTGTACTCCCCTGTAAAAGAAAGGATTAAGGGGATTATGATATTAAAGCTGTTGCATGATAATCAGTTTGAGGATGCTGTTCCAAATCCTGGCTTCTTGGCCCACAGGCATCCATAGCATGATCCATCTTGGAACAGAGGAGTTTCCACATGACTGGACTTGATGTTTCAAGTGTTTGTGTTGGTGATGCAATGTTTGACCTGATGTTCACAGAAACCTCTACTGGAACATTCACATATCCACAGAAGACACACATTCATGTATGTACTAACATCCAGGTATCAAATCTGTACAGTAAGAATTCTCATCTTCAGAGTTACAAAACCTTGTGGACAACACATGAGCAGTTCAGTATTGTTTCTACACTATTATTACTTAGTTTAAATGTACCTTTTGGGTGCTCATACGAGTATTAAATGCATATAGGCAATATACCCAGAAAACACATGTATGTTTTAATGTAGTATGAGACACATTAAAGGAGAACCATCACTATTCATTAATGTGTCTGTTAAATTAAATGTTGGATTAGACATGTCTCAATGAGGAACCATACCCATGGATAGAGTATCCATCATACATAGGAAGGCATGACCTACTTCACAGGAGTCCACTAGTTGTTTGACCATGAGTGGATTTTGTGATGTATTCATGCAAGGAGATGATGGCAGTGATACACCAATGTGTGTTGTGAGTGATAAAGAGGTGAGACAAGGGACATTACTTGCACAGTGATGTCATGCCCACGGTTCACATGTTGATCAATGTAACCAATGCTCTGAAATTGCTTCGGTTTGACATATCTCAGTACATGGGATACATTAACAAACAAACAGACTAAGTGGAGAAGTTATATCACTGGTGAAGTCTGTTTCAACCTTAGTAAAACAGCAACACAACTTACTAGATAACCAAATGCTCACCCTAAGGTTCAATGTGCATGCTACACATTGAAGGGGATGTCACACACATTGAAATGTTTGGGTTCTCCAGTAAGTCAGTTTCACAATCAGAGTGTCAATCACAGCCTATATGGCTGCATGTTCTATCTATCCTGCCTGTTAGTTCTCTGCTAAGTCAAGTAGCTGTTTGGTTATCCCACAACAATTGATGTAGATGAATGTTCACAGTGTTGCACCAGTTGTTGTGCTAAGGGGTAGATATCTGTTGTTCAAATTCAACCCACAACATGGCCATATAACACTGTCATGTTATTCGGCTCCAGTGAAGGATTGTTAGTTGAATTTGGACAACGTTGTGTGTGAGAACCTATGTTGAAACATCCTACAAACATGTAACCTAGGCAGAAGTTGTGTTCGCTGCATTGCTTGGCAATGTATTGGGGACATGTCTGCCACCTACTCTATCAGTAAACACAAACCATGTCAGACAGAATTAAAATGCAGAAGTGCTTGTTTTATTAAGGGAAAAAATCGAATTGGCCAGCTTATTTTAATTTTTTTGGGGGGGACCTTTGACTGGGTCCCAGTAGTGGATGGCCTGGCTGACCTCCTGGTCACCCTTTTAACCCTTGGTGTAGCTTCAGGGGGTCACACTGAGGTGGGTGCAGTGGAACCATCTGTCGACAGCTGCTCCCTCTCCACACGCAGGTTCTCCCTGCGGTTGTGGTCTCTGACCTCCACCAGCAGCTGTGTCATCATGTCCATCATCCCTGCATGGTATTGTCTGAGTTCTGTAGTCAGCACTGTGTGCTGTACCTCTAGGGGATGGATGCTGGACTGTATCCTTGCAGCATTCCTAAGGGAATCCCTTTGGAGACTTCTGATGTTCCTGTTGGTCCTCTGGGATTCCCTGAGTTGCCTCCACTGTAGCACCAGACAGTCCACCTTCATCCCCCTGATGCGTGCACTGCTGGAGGGGGATGTGCCTGGGGAGTCTGCTGCTGGAGCTGAGTTTGCTGGTGAGGCTGGTGCTGAGTCTGCTGGTGGGGCTGGTGCTGGTGAAGATGCTGCTGCAGGTGACCTCCATGAGCCAACCACATCCAGGGACTCGGAGCTGCCCACTGATCTCTGTGTTGGTGGTATAGGGGTGGAGTGTTCTCTCATTTCAGGGTGCTTGGGCTCCCCAGTCAGGCTCAGATGCTCATATTCCAGTGGTCAGGGGTCATACCTTGGCCACTGGTAGCTGCTTAGCCCCCACCTCGGATCATACCTGGCCCATGCTGGGGAGCCATCCAGGAGGGTGGATCCAATGGATCGACATATGGCCCATATGTAGGGGTGGCCACAGTCCTGGAGGTGGTGGTGCTGCAACAGGGTGGCGAAAAAGTCCGGAGGAGGACGGCTGCATCGACCTCTCAAGGTACCGCCAATCCTGATGATAGTGGGGGGGATCAGGTGGTACAGTTGTTGCAGGAGGTGGTGGTGCAGCAGTTGCAGGAGGTGGTGGTGCAGCTGTGTATGGTGACCATGTGCAGGTCCCATCCTCTTGCTCCCCGCGAGGAATCTCCTCACCAGGAGATGTGTGTGCCTCCTCCACTCCCTCCTGCTGTGCTGCAGGCCCGTATGCTGTGTGTAGAAATGAAATACTGTGATTAGTAATGTAGGCAATGACAGAATGAATGCAAGATGAGTTAATTGATATGTGAATCTCTGGTTGTCATGATGGTATCCTATGCATTGTGTTGCGATGCATGGGATTCCACCCTGGCAATCACAGATTGATGAACTTGACAGGATCCTTACATGAGGTCTGTCCAAGTTCATTTCTCCAGGCCACCAATCAGGTCAGTGTTGAAAGGTTTCTCTGATTAAGGCCTGCTGCTGTTTGGATCAGTCGCTCCATCTTTCTGAGGTGCCAAGCCTTGCTTAATCAGAGATATCCATCAAGCATGGCCTGTTGGTGTGCCACCTACAGTGGTTGGCATTTGGTTCCTGTGTGTATCCTGCAAATAGTGGTTGGTATAACATCCATCCATGGCATCGCCACTCCTGAGGATCCATGTGAGAACCAAATGTATGATGATATGACAGTTCAAGTGAGGGTAAATGATTGCATATAAAATACAACGGCCGACTTGGTTCTCCTTTAATTACACAGTGTTGGTTATTTCAAGGGATAGTAATCCTTAAATTTTACAATACTTAATCTTGTAGCCCTTAATATAAGCAAATTAAATGCCCCCAGTGCCATCTTTCAAACCTTTATGGTTTGAGAGATATCCGTTTTCAAAGTTTCCCCCTCCCTGACATCAGCGCTGTAGCTGACTGCAGGGGAATCCTGTCCCTGAACAAGCGGAGGCTCTTCAGCAGAGCCGAGATCATGTGATTGAAGAAGAAATCCTTCACTGGAACGGTCTACATAGTGTGCTTGTAAACCATTCCAGTGAAGGATTTCTTCTTCAATAACATGATCTTGGCTCTGCTGAAGAGCGTCCGCTTGTTCAGGGACAGGATTCCCCTGCAGTCAGCTACAGCGCTGATGTCAGGGAGGGGGGAAATTTGAAAGCAGATATCTTTCAAACTGTAAAGGTTTGAGGGATGGCACTGGGGCATTTAATTTGTTTTTTTTTAAGGGCTGCAAGATTAAGTTTTGTAAAATTTAAGTATTACTATCCCTTTCAAGGCCCATGTGTGTTGCACATACACCCAGTTAGTCTCAGTGGCACTGTAATGCTCATCCTCATCCATTTTTATTGAGATTCAGTGAGCAGTGATGAAGACCTTATGGAGTGAAGGTAAAGTAGAAATTATGACTTCAACAGTGATATCATTTCACCATTTCCAATGTTTTTCTATGGAGTCTATCCATTGAGCCCTCAATAACTTGGTCCGTTTTATTGAATAGTCTCCTTTGACAAACATGGGAATTGGTGAAGTGATGGTATGGAAGGGTTAACTTTAATCCATCATCTCTTTTCCACTGCTTAGTGAATGTCCCCTGTGTAGCATGTAATCCTAACCCTGTTGACTTGTGTTTGTCGCCGGTTAACCCTTTGAGTACCGGAGGGGTTGCCAAAGCATTGTTGAGTGATGCATTGATAATCCCTCTAGCACTCAAGGGGTTATGTGCTGACTTCCCTGTGGGTACATGGGTGATATTGTGGAGGAACAGTAATGATGTTTAACAGACAACACTTTTATGAGAGTGGTTTGTGTGGATTGTGCGTGATCATCACAGCAACAGGAGGGTTGAACTGGGACTTGGACAGGTTTAGGCTTAATTGAACCTTCCGATTTGTGCTTGTATTGTGTCTTGTTTTGAACAGTTGGTGCAGTTCTGTGGATGAATGATGGGCATGTGTGGAGATGTGACTGTGTTTGTGTGCGGTGGTTGTGTGGGTTGATGTGGTATGTGGTTATGTGATGAGGCACTTACCGGTAGTGTGAAGGCTCCTCCACAGGGGCAGAACGTCTGACAGCAGGAACAGTAGTGGTGGCAGCAGGTTCAGTGTTGGCAGTAGGCACGGCACTGGTTGCAGCACGAGCAGCATGTCTGACAGCAGGCACAGTATTGGTGGCAGCAGGTTCAGCACTGACAGCAGGCACAGCACTGGTGGTAACGGGGCAGCACTGGCAGCAGGCACAGTACTGGTGGCAACAGGGGCAGCATGTCTGACAGGAGGCAAAGAACTAGTGGTGCAGGGGCAGCATTTCTGACAGCAGGCACAACAATGGTGGTAGCAGTAGTAGGGGCAGCACGTCTGACAGCAGGCACAGCACTAGTGGAAGCAGGGGCAGCATGTCTGGCAGCAGGTACAGCAATGGTGGCAGCAGGGGCAGCATGTCTGGCAGCAGGGACAGGCAGCTGACCTGTCCTGTTCTCACTGATACCCTTCACTTCCTCCCTTGCCATTAAATTCCCCAGGATCCCTAAGGGTCATTTAGGGGGACTGGACAGCATTGGCTCTGTAGTGCTCACTTCCTCCTGGTCCTCAGATTCCGTGGACACATAAGGGTCCTTCCAATTCCCCATTTTACTATTCTAAACTTTCTCTTAGTGATAGCAGTCACTATAAGCCTCTGCTGGCTCAATTTTTCAAAAAAAGGAAAGCAGAACATCACAGAATGTCTACCTCGCTCTGTAGCTGCTTCTATTGTGTTTTACTTCCTGGAATACATCACATTTTTTATAGTGAAAAGGCAAAAAAGACCTGTAAATCAACGGGTGGAAACTTTGTTAAAGTTTAGTTTAGGGAATCTTTTAGGTAGGACATTTGTTCTGTTTATTAGGAAAGTCGGTGGGGCAATTTGGGGAGAAGAAGGGAGGAAATACTCCAAAATTCCATGTGACTGATTGGCAAGACACAGGCGGCTAGGAACCTATTTGCTTGCAGATCTTGCTGTTATTGTCTCTGCGCTGGGTGGAGAAGTCTGGGGAAAGAAGTTGTTGATTTTGTTTTTCAGTTATAGTTTTTTTGGACAGACTGTAATAAGACAACAGGGTGGACAACTTATAAAAAAATAATAATAATAAAAGGCTGAAGAACTAAATATATTAGGTGACAGTGATAGACAGCTGACTGGGCTTAGGCAAGGCATCATACAGCTCCAACAGTTGTGTTGTGTACAGTAGAGTAAAAAAAAAACACAGTGTAGTTGAGTAATGTCCAGCAAATGCACAAGGGGCAGGGGAAGTGTGAAGGGTGGAGCAGTGCAGGGATGTGAGAGTAAAGTAGTAGTTCAAAATTTTAATGCAGCAATAGCTGCTGCAGCGTGTGCAATCAGTGATGATGATCTCTCTACTCCAAGGAGGATGCAGTTTGTCAAGGTCTCAGCAAAACTAGTTCCAGCACCACCAGTGCCAGTAGAAGTAAAGAACCATATAAGAAGAACATTGAAGAAGACAACATGTCACATTCAAGTGTTGATGATGCTGGCAAAAGCGTAATAGAGGAAGGGTAGCAGCTGAACTGCCTGCTGCATCAGATAGTGAGACAAACAAGCACCAAAATACCCATTCTCAAAGTAGTATGGAACTTTGTAAAAGTAAAAAGAAATTGTTTGAGACCTCTAAAATCTTAGAGGAATGTAAGTGTAGTAGGCATGAATTGTCAGGTGATGCTGATGCTGCTGAGAATGACCTAATGATGACTGATTATGATGCAGATCTAGAATATATCCCTCCAGCATTCTTCTCTTATTCAGATACAGATGAAGTTGAGAGTGAGGATAAGGACATGGCTATAAGGTTAGCAGAAAGTCAAAGGCTGGTATCTACCACTTTTAAGGAGTACTGTGTCTGTCTATAACTGTTTGAGAAAGCTATTGGAAAGTCTGACTCTAAAACTAGAGGGACAGAGGTTTAATTGTAATGTAAGAAATTTTTACTTCACTGAGAGGGTAGCAGATAAGTGGAAAAGCCTACCAGCAGAAGTTGTAGAGGTTAATACAGTGACACAGTTTAAGCATGCATGGGATAGGCATAAAGCTGCCTGAACATAAGACAAGACCAAGGACCAAACAAGGTTTGTGGTTTTTACAGTAGGAAAATGGGCAGAATAGATGGGTCGAATAATTCTTATCTGCAGTCAAATTCTAAGTTTGTATGGTTCTCTTTGTTTTCTCCATCACTGCTACAATTCTTATTAAAACATCAGCCTCAGAGTGTTTGTTGCCAGTAAAGATGGGGAAGATTAATATTTTTCTTTAGTTTGTGGGAATTATCACTGAAAAAGCATAATTTGACTTTTACACAAAAGTTGCTGTGCATAGAAAATACATAACATTTCTAGCTTTTGCCACCACCAGTAAATGACTCATGATGAGAACTTTGCCATTTTCTACCTATGCTTCTTAAGCTTGAGAATTCCTGCCTCAATACTATGGGTCAAACTCAGTGTGCCTAGTTCAATGGCTGCAATGGGACAAGGGTGGGGCCTCAGTATGTGTGGCTCTGTGGCTATCAGTGGGACAAGGCTGGGGGATCAGTATGTGTGGCTCTATGGATACAGTGGGACAAGGGTGTGGGCTCAGCATGTGTGGCCCTGTGCCTACCAGTGGGACAAGGTTGGTGGATCAGTATATGTGGATGTGTGGCTAGTAGTGCAGTGGGAGAAGGCTGGGGTATCAGTATGTGTGTTTTTTATTGCCACAAGTGATACAAGGCTGGGGGAGTCAGTTTGTGTGGTTCTATGGCTACCAATGCATTGATACAAGGTTGGAATTTCAGTGTTTGTGTGCAGTTCTAGGGCTATCAGTGCAGTGAGACAAGACTTGGGAGGTAGATATATGTGGTTTTATTGCTACCAATGGAACAAGGGGAGATCAGTATGTGTGGTTCTTTGGCTACCAGCTGGACAAGGCTGCGGTATCCACACTTTCAGCAGCTTTCTCTCTGTCTTCCACCACAGACTGACAATTCTGTGTAATTGATACCCACTTGAAAACATGAGATAACATGTTGGAATACATGAGGTAAACTTATAAACACATGGGAGGGAATTAAATTATTTTCTTTGATTTCAATGAATAGAAAAAATTACAAACTTTTTATGTTACTTTCCATGGAAGGAGAAGGCTGTTTTATGCATGTTTCTGTTTTGTAGTTAAAATATTTTAACATTCAACAGTTGCTAGTAAAATTTTCTTGATTCAAGGCATTTGGGGTGTTTATTTTCAGACTTTCAATGCTAGATGAGGACCAGAGGTGTCCACAATTCATAAGAAACAATGCATTGCAAATTTCTCTGGTCCTCAACGGATTAATCAATTCTAGAATCTGTTATAAAGTAAATGGTCAGAAGATAGCTATATAAAATAAGTATGTCATAACAACAGCACAGGAGATGAGTAATTCTGGAAAAAATAATTAATGCTATCACTAAGTCCTGTCAATTTCTCTTGTGTAGCATCGCAAAAATGTGACCCTTCCTTTGTTCCTCCACAGCCAAAATGCTTGCAAAAACACTTATCCAATCCCACATGGACTACTGTAACACTCTTCTCTCTGGTCTTCCAACTCCATACACTTCAATCCATACAAAATGCTGCAGCACAAGTTACCTTACTGTGATTTAGGTTTGTTCCATCCCCTCCTCCTCCATCACTCCAATGGCTGACCATCATACTCTGAATATCTTATAAAATACTCATTCTCTCATTCAAGACCCTTCTCTCCTTTACATCTTCCTACATTTCCACTCTAATTTCTTGCTACACCCCATCTCGTCACCTATGATTAACCAAGGACATTCTACTCTCAGCTCCTTTTGTGTTAACAGTTCTCTTTTTCTTGTATCAAACCTTTTCCACTCATTGCTCCTTATCTATGGAATGCTCTACCTCCCAGTCTGCACCATTGCACTTTTCTTGAGGTCTTCAAGTGTCATTTAAAATTACACCTCAACAACAAGGTTTTAGTGATCTAGAAGGCACTGACTTCATACATGCAAAGCTCTTATAATGAACTTATTTATGTTCCACCATCCCAAAACAAACTGAGCACTATATTCCACACTTAAGCCTTATGTTATCTTTATGTCTCCCTATACCTCTTTAGATTGTAAGCAGGGACCCCATTTAAAGTATTTGATTTTCCTAAGCACTTGTCACCCTGAATTGTCCAAACCCTTAAATTGTAAACCTCTGTGTTAACTTGTGGCACTATATGGATAAATATATTCATTAATTAATTAATTCAAGCCAAATTATCCTACAGGGACATACAAAACAAGCTTTGATTGAGATGAGCTGTTTAATCCCATGAATGGTGTTGCGTTCACAACATCAATCAAGTTACAAAATTATGTCTAAGTGACCACTCTAGCAGTCTTTAAGTTAAAAGCCCAATTCAAACAGATTGAATTATAAATTATATATAAAATATATATAAATTATTATAAAATGGTGGTCAGTCTGTAGGTATAAAAGCACTTGACCATGTCCTCAAGCAAAATTGGAGCAATTCTCAAGCTACACAACTACACTAAAAGGAACAAATAAAAATTGCTATTGTTTTAATTAAAATTAGTTATTAACCTAGTGGATGTGTCTCCAGAATTCATAGATTTTAAAACTCTTGTGTAATCAAATGTAATTTGAATATGTTCTCTGTGGTGCAGTTAGTTTGCTCCCCTATTGCTCATGTTTTGATTTGTGCATAAGGCCCGGCATATTCAATTTATAAAAACAAGTAAAACAAATAATTCATAGCCTTAAACTGTATATATTTTGAGGACAACTGTATAAATAAATACATACAACCTTCTATTCATTGTATAAATAGCCAACAGTTAGGTAACAGCTCATCACTAGGGATGGAGGAAACCTCTTGCTATAAAAGCAAAATAGGCAAAAAATGGCACTTTCTTCTGTGGAAGAATTTTTTTGCAAAAACTGCATATTTTATTTATGTATTGCATTGAAGTCAATGGTAGAACTAAATTGCCCCCAAAACACTGAGTATTCCCACATTGCTAGTATAAAAGAGGGCCAGCTTCCCGCAATGTTAGTCTCTGCTTAAGATTTAGAGAATAAGGAACATACTGTAAAAAAGCAAAAAGAGAGGCGTGCCAAATAGTGCAATATTGTACACACAACAGACGGTAGATTAATAAAATATAATGTACTTCCATTAATATGTTGTCATACTTTTGATACCAAAGAATCTGACTGACTCGCATATGGAGAAAAGAAACTAGTCTCCATTCAGGTAATTCTCAGTAATGAGCATACAATTGGAACAGGTGGAGGCTTTAACTTCTTAACCATACAAAATGTATTTAAAATTATATATATATTGCATAAAAATACAGGCTTACACGTTTACACGTTTCACGGCTGAGAACGCTGCTGCTGCCCAGTAGACTTTCATTTTCCAAAGAAATAAAAATGTGAGTATGTCCTAAGCTATACTTCTGATGGACTTTTGGCTAACATGACACATAGGCTGTTTTGAATGATAGGTTCACTTTAAGGCATTCTAGGTAGCTTCACCCCAATATTTAGTGGATTCCATTAGATGTAGTGACATCTGTGACATCCATATTGTCTACCCCTAAATATCCCTAATTTTGTAGTGATGCAATTATTTTTTTTTAGTCATTTTTACTACGATACCTGTGTAAAATTAAGGATATCACAGAAACCTGCAATGTCTTTATCCTTTGGGAATGCAGTTTGAAATCCCTGTTCTAATTAGATCAAGTGAAATGGCAATGATATTTGTATAGTTCCTTGTGCATGTACAAAGCATTATTAAATTTGCCATCCCATAAATATCTCTGACTTTTGGTGTCTGCTTCGGTGAGTAGCTATCTGAAGGATAACCTGGAACCCCTAATTGATCACTTCAGATGTAAAACTATGTCTTGGATTACACTCCCACTGAACGTTATTGGTCGCTCTAACCTAATCAAAATAGTATTTCTTCCAAGGTTCTTATATGTATTTCAAGGTTCTCCCATTCTTATTCCTAGGAGATACTTAACTGTGATCGATAGGATAATTAGGTACTTTCTCTGGTCAGGTGGCCCGTCTAGAGTTAGGCTGTCCTCCCTTAAATGTCCTGTAAGTGAGGGCGGAATTGCCCTCCCTGATTTCTACAAATACTATCTGGCTGCTCAGGGACAGTTTGCACTAGCATATATTCTACCCGACACCCTACATACTTTTCATAAAATTGACGTGTCTCTACTTAAACCAGGCTATTCCTTGCCGCATATTCCTGTGTTGGGCCCAGACACACTTAAGGATTCACCAACCACGTCTAGGATGACTTCTGCCGTGTGGTCCCTTATTCAATCTGCTTCGAATTATAAAGCAAAGGATCCTGATATTCCCCTCTGGGGTTTGGGGGGGTTGATTTAGCTTCGACACTTGGATTTTGGACGGATTTGGTTGACATATGGTATTTCTACGCTTGGTCATTTATACCAGGGCAATGTCCTGAAAACGTTTGAGCAACTGCGTCTGGAGTTCGCCTTACCTACTACTTTCTTTTACTCTTATTTATGATTGAGACATGCTCTAGATGCCTTATGGGGTGCTAAGGCACGGTGCTTGAAGGAATTCCCATTGGTTACACTGGCTAAGAGGAGACAGCCACTTTGGCCTGTTTCGTTAGTATATGCGTGGCTAGATAAATGTTCTGTAGGTGAGAATGATGGGCTTAGGTCTAGATGGGAGACTGATGTGGGTGCCTTTGAGGATTACGAGTGGGCAGTGGCATTGGGTAGTCCTGCAGCAGTAGCTACTAGTGTTGAGCGAGCATGCTCGGCCGATGCTCGGATCGGCTCGAGCATCGCTCTGCTCGGCACATGGCGGTACTCGTATGAGTACCGCCATGTGCTCGCCCGGCATGTTCGGGTGGCGGGGATCTGTGCCGAAGGAGGCACAGATCTGAAGACGCTCCGCTGGACCACCAGGGACTGGAGGTAGGGGGCATTGCGGAGATGAAGGGGGCATTGCGGAGATGAAGGGGGACATTGTGGAGATGAAGGGGGACATTGCGGAGATGAAGGGGGCATAGCGGAGATGAAGGGGGACATTGCGGAGATGAAGGGGGCATTGCGGAGATGAAGGGGGACATTGCGGAGATGAAGGGGGCATTGCGGAGGTGAAGGGGGCATAGCGGAGATGAAGGGGGACATTGCGGAGATGAAGGGGGCATTGCGGAGATGAAGGGGGCATAGCGGAGATGAAGGGGGACATTGCGGAGATGAAGGGGGACATTGCGGAGATGAAGGGGGCATTGCGGAGATGAAGGGGGCATAGCGGAGATGAAGGGGGACATTGCGGAGATGGAGGGGGCATTGCGGAGATGAAGGGGGACATTGCGGAGATGAAGGGGGACATTGCGGAGATGAAGGGGGCATTGCGGAGATGAAGGGGGCATAGCGGAGATGAAGGGGGACATTGCGGAGATGAAGGGGGCATTGCGGAGATGAAGGGGGCATAGCGGAGATGAAGGGGGACATTGCGGAGATGAAGGGGGCATAGCGGAGATGAAGGGGGACATTGCGGAGATGAAGGGGGACATTGTGGAAGAGGGGCATTGTGGAGATGAAGGGGGGCATTGACCAGGCACCCTCCCCTCATCAGAGCAGGGGGTGCCTGGTGTAATGCTCGTGTCGCCCCATTCAATTCAATGGGGCTCGGGTGCTCGGCCGAGCACTCGAGCCTCCGGCGGTGCTCGGTCAGAGCACCCGAGCATCGGGGTGCTCGCTCAACACTAGTAGCTACCACAGCTAGACATCAGCTAATTCAACTTAAGATTCTATATAGGTCTTACTACACCCCTGTGCGTCTTTTTAGGCTGGGTAGGATGGATGATGATTGGTGCAGGAGGTGTGGGGAGGCAGGCACCACTTTCTTGCATTTTCTGTGAGAGTGCCCTCTGGTTCGTAGATTTTGGAAAGACGTACTACATACTGTGTCAGCTGTGGTGCAATGGGACCTATTACTTTCTCCAAAGGTATGTGTATTTTCTATTTTACCTGATCAACTTCACTCTAATTTTCATAATGTATTGATTAGGGAGCTCTTGGTTATGGCACAAAAGGTGGTGGCACAATCGTGGATGTCAGAGCACCCCCCTAAACATGATCACTGGATGGCCCTAGTGACTAATAATCTTCCTCATTATAAGGGGCTCTATTTGCACAGAGGCACCCCGAACAAATTTAATTTGATCTGGGGTTCCTGGACCTCTTACTGGAACTCTAGACATCTCTATTAGTAGTGATTATGGAATCATTACTTGTTGTCCTCTGTGGAGATTCTAGTTATCTACCTACTCGTATATTTCCCTACTAATTGTTGCCTACTTTGTTACTTGCTATGTTCAATAACAATTACTGAGAGAAGGACTGCGCTCATCTCCCGGGGAAGGTAGGTGGGTGGGTTGGGTGTTAGTAGGGTTATAGTGAGGGTTATAGTTGGGGGAGGGGAATTTTGGTTTTAGTTCTGTTTGTTTTTGTTCTTACTTCTACAATAAAAAAACGGGACAGCTGTAATTTCTAAGTTATGATGCTTGCTTGTAGGTTTACAGAATGTACCTTACCTGACTGCCTTCTGTATTATTTGTGATTTTGTAATGTTTTGATACTCTCCTCTCAATAAAAACATTAAAAAAAAAAAATACCATCCCATAAAATGACCAAGCTGAAACAAACTGCAGCCAGGATCACATTCCCAAATCCTCCTAAAAAGTAGTTAAATAAAAAATCAAGTTAAAGAGGTGTCATTTTGGGGCAAATGAATTGCACTATATGGAAACAATATGGGAACAATAAAAATTTCCCAAATGCCCAATAATTAAAGCGGTTAAAAGCCATACAATTGTACAATTGGTTTTCTACGGAATTGTCCCATGAGACTCATTAATTCTGCCTGTGTATCCATTGATCATTTTACTTACAAACCTATTGCAGAAACACAAATCTAACTGACTCATATTTTAATTGATTTGGTGTCAACAAAATAGGAATATGTTTATGAGTTTCAAGTAAAGATGAGCGAGCACCCCGATGCTCGGGTGCTCGGGTGCTCTGACCGAGCACCCCCTGATGCTCGAGTGCTCGGCCGAGCACCCGAGCCCCATTCAAATGAATGGGAGCACTCGAGCATTAAACCAGGCACCCCCTGCTCTGATGAGCGGAGGGTGCCTGGTCAATGTCCCCCTTCATCTCCGCTATGCCCCTCTTCCACAATGTCCCCCTTCATCTCCTATGCCATAGCGGAGATGAAGGGGGACATTGTGGAAGAGGGGCATAGCGGAGATGAAGGGGGACATTGTGGAAGAGGGGCATAGACTCTATGCCCCTCTTCCACAATGTCCCCCTTCATCTCCGCTATGCCCCTCTTCCACAATGTCCCCCTTCATCTCCTCTATGGCATAGGAGATGAAGGGGGACATTGTGGAAGAGGGGCATAGCGGAGATGAAGGGGCACATTGTGGAAGACGGGCATAGCGGAGATGAAGGGGGACATTGTGGAAGAGGGGCATAGAGTCTATGCCCCTCTTCCATAATGTCCCCCTTCATCTCCGCAATGCCCCCTTCATCTCCGCAATGCCCCCGTACCTCCATTCCCTGGTGGTCCAGCGGAGCGTCTTCGGATCTGTGCCTCTTCCGGCACAGATCCTCTTCACCCGAGCATGTCGGGCGAGCACATGGCGGTACTCGTACGAGTACCGCCATGTGCAGAGCAGAGCGATGCTCGAGCCGATCCGAGCATCGGCCGAGCACGCTCGCTCAACACTAGTTTCAAGTATACCAGCTTGCTCATGTCTACACATATGTACAAGTGACAACTAGTTTTTTTTAGCTACCATATACATTATTTATTACTATTATTATTATTATTATTATTATTATTATTTATCCTCCAACTCATTCACAAATTTCACATTTAAACATAACGCACTATGTGAGTCACTGCTGATTATTAGGTTATTTGTCTTTCAAGGTTCATGTCTGTATTTTGATTTTAATGAGAATCAGTATACTGTCAATGTGTCTGAGTTTTTTTAAACAAAAACAACAATGATACTTCATTGAAAATGACAAATGCAAATATGTGTAATCATGCCTATTCATTTCAGGAGGGATCAAATCCCAGCTTTATATCTGAAAACTGGCTTTTCTATATCTCTAAGGTAATCTCCTATTATATAGAACAAAATAAGTCTATTCTAATGCTGGTCCAAGGTTATTACTCAAGTGCTCTAAGGCTCTAAGATGATGTTTTTGTCATCAGCAACCTTTATAGAGCACCAGTCATAGTATTACTCAGTTGTTAGAGGCAATAGTTTACAGAGATATGTCATGTATGCACTTGCAACAAGAACTCATTGAAGATGCTTACATTATTTGCCAACTTCAATAGGTTGCAGTGTTCATTTGGTTATTGACTGCTAATATTCACCAAGCAGCCTCAGCATATAGTCAAGAAGGGATAGCTATATTTAGAATACTTTGGGTATATGTATTAAAGAATGTGGAGAAATGTATGTTGCCCCTGCAACATAAATTGTCGAGGTGCAGAGCATGGTTCCACTGGTTGCCACAGATCCCCACATACTCATTACCCCCCCTAGCCTTGTTCCTTTGGTAGTCACAGATCTCAACATATACTCTCTGCTCCCCCCAGACTGCTTTCACTTGTAGGCACTGCACCCATATACATTGTCTGACCCTCCATTCCTTTTTCTTTCCTGTCCTCTGCTCCTTTCCATGCAGCATCATGCTGGAGGAGAAGTTACCTTTAACCTAATACTTCCAGGTTACACTAAGGTGACCTTAGTTCAACCTGCATGTGTTGCCACCATGATGCAGCATGAAAATGACACAACAGCAATAAGTTCAAGTTCTCCGCTCCCTCCAAAAGAGAGATCCTGGAGTCTGGGGGCCCCTTTTATTCCCCTGTGGAGCAGTTTAATATGATGAATTATACAATCCCATAATTTAACTCAATCAGAGCCCTCCTCCATTCTCCTCTACATGAAAGGGAGCCTGTAAGGGGCCTGGGCCATGGGTGAGCCCCCAGTGTCCAGGGCCCCTCTAATCAGCACAAGAGATCTTTCTAATACATTTTACATGACACTTGTTACAAAGCAAATTATAAATGACATCTCTAGTCTTTTTATTGTGATCACTATTCACTTGAATGTGAGTGAGATCTCCAACACATTGCTTCACAATGCATAAGGAGCCTCTCTAGAATGCAAGGGGTTAATATCCCATTTAAATCATTGAGAGAGTTTTGGAAAGTTATCATTGTCCTTATGGTCCAGTTAGTGGTACAGTTAGATCTTTCCTAAATTGTACCTCTTTAGCTTTTTAACTATGGCCCACATAGAAAGCAATCTGTCCTTCAAGAGAAGTGACAAACAATCTACTTATCTGAACTGTAACGTTCTGAGGTTTAACTAAATTGTAGTTTTTACAAAAGCTTATAGTTTGCAATGTGATGTCAAAAATATGAATATTGCACTTAGAATCAGTATATTTAATTTAAATAAATCTAATCATGTCCTGTCATAAAGGCTTTTACATGTCATTCTACTCTGTAATGAGCAGTAAAATGCATAAAACAAATTAAACAACTATCTTTGCCCAGAGGTCTTTGGGGATTATTCTTTCAGTTAATTTTTTAACGTAAGAGAGAAGACCAGATGTTCAGTATACTGTATATTTAATACTACTGCCGTTGAACAAGCCAAACAATGCTTCATTATTGCCTGTGGATAACTCCAATTTAGTTAGATCTCAGAAAGTTAAAGTTCAGATAAGTATATCGTTTGTCCCTTTTTTGCCTGGCATTGCGAGACTTTAGGAAGAAAACAAAATGTTGACCAGGCTGCACTCTTAATCTTACAAAAAATAAATAAAAAATAACTTTATTAAGATAATTTTTTAAATTTATGTGAAAATAATCAAATGAGTAAAACAGAGTTAAAATAGCTCAGATTCCAAGTCTCTAGATAACTCACTGTTAACCTGATATATAAATTCAGGATATCTAAATAGGAACAAACTAGTTTAAACATGGGTGGTACCAGATTTTGCACATGAAGACTACCATTCCATTTAGTGTTGGGCATTAATTCTTACAGGCAGGCTATATCTGTACCCACCCTGCATTCACTAGGTTCACTAATAGATTCTAAGCCTAATGTGAAATATATACAGCTCCTAAGATGTTAAGGCAATGTAGGAAAAATGAATATCAGTCTCTGAGTCCCATTACAACATGCATGAAACTGTGGACATTACAAAACTGGCAAATGTATTCCCTCAGTCTGTTTACACAGTAAGACCTCAGAGGGGATGTTCACAGAAGAATTCCTTCTCAATGAAGATAATTACTTACCAGTGTATCTACAATGAATCACTGATAGCATTCTACTCCTTGGTTGCCTTAGCTGACTCTAGAAGCGATGGGGGACTCCATTGCATTGCAAGCTAGCCAGGAGATAGTAATCCCACTCAAATTAGGTCTACAGATGGAATAATTGTAATAACATTACTGTAGAGGAGAAGAAAACAATACCTAGCCTCATATCAAGTTATAAATTATAAATTCTAATAGTGAAGCAATGGGAGTGATTGCGGACTCCCAGACATTGAGGGGTATTCAATTCTAATTCAGATCAAAATTTGATCTATATCTTCTCTTAAAAGTAAATACATGATAGCACGCAGCTAAACAGCAGTTATAAGACATAAATTGCAATAGCATACTAGGCGGTGTGTATAACACAGAGTGTGCAATATCCTATTGCTTATTGGTATTGTGGGCAGTATACTTGAATTACTGATTGGGACAACATGGACTAATATAAGAGCTTACATGTTCTCTATAATTACAGATTGGGGTAGCACCTAAGAATACATTTTCAACATGTGTGTCCAAGACGTGTGATAGCTTAAGAGTATAGACACACTGCTCTATATTCATCCTTTAAATATTCAAACAGATATATAGCAGACTGTGCAGTTTAATGTTTCTTGGAAGTTACTTGGTATTTGGACAAACTACAAAAATATTTAAAAGTCTACAAAATATATTTACAGTGTATCATCGAGATTGTTTATGACTGAAAAGAAAATTAAAGGGATGCTTAAACTTCCTTATAATAACCTACCACTTCCCTTGCTATAGCCAGAAAAATGAATGGTCCCTATGAACTGTGACCTTTTTTCGAGAGATAACATCTTGAATCAAGACTGAATGCCATATACCTGGACATGGACATGACAGTTGTAGGAAGGTTTTTTTTTTTCACTTAAATAAACTTATATATATATACTTAAGCATTAACAACCATTGTAAAGTAATGTGATGCATATGCATCTGGCGGGAGATGCACTGAAGGTCAATGCTGTGGCAATATGACTTGGTTTTGATGTCTTCAAAAGCACTTCAACATTTTGACGTAGACACACATCATATGTACTAAATTTAGGGGTGCAAGGGGAAAGGAGGAGAAGGTCCCCGTTAGCATACAGGGTTGTTGAACTGCTGTCGATGTGGAAGGGATGGTCTCCTTTGCACATCACCAGCCATATGACAATCCTTAAGTCTAAGAGCATTTTCTCTGCTTCTCCACTTGGTCAGATGGTGATATTCCCCATGTTGCTCCACAATATAGAAATTCAACATGCTGCCATGCCAGTAAACTCAAATGTGCTGCCCTCCCCCTCCAGTAAACTCTGGCATGCCACCCCCGAGTAAAATCTTACATACTACTCCCCCAGTAAAATCTGATATATGGTGCTCCCTAAATTTGACAATATGCTGCCCCACCACAGTTAACTCTTTGAGTGACAGAGGGGTACACAATGCATTGCTTAATACATAGTGCAGGATCTCCAATCCTGCAGCATGTCTGAGTTTACTTGGGGGGCAGCATGTTGGATTTCCATATTGTGGAGCAGAATACTAGATTTCTATAGTCTATATCAGACTTCTGTGTTGTCTACTGCTGGTGATGTGTGAGGGAGAATATCCCTTTCACATCAACAGCAGATCACAACCCTCCCTGCTTCTGACTGATTGAGGGCTGTTACTGCTTTGGAAACTACAGAGAGATCCCAACATCCCCACCCTTAGGTAGACGAAGTCAAGACATTAGTGATGATCGAGCACCCCGATGCTCGGGTGTTTGGGTGCTCTGGCCGAGCGCCCCCGGAGGCTCGAGTGCTCGGCCGAGCACCCGAGCCCCATTGAAGTCAATGGGAGGACTCGAGCATTACACCAGGCACCCCCTGCTCTGATGAGGGGAGGGTGCCTGGTTCATAGGAAAAGGTCAGAAAATGATGGAAACACCACAGAAAAGGTTCAGGGACAGCATAGGGAGGATGTCTGGATGCATCTTGGACTCCAACGTCGCTGCTGGGAAAGATGTTTCGCCCGTAGTACGCCATTTTTACAGACTGACCGTAAAACACACAAAAAGGAAGATAAAAACTAATCTGCGGCTAGGCACACTAAACAATATGTGACGCTAATCTGCGGCTAGGCACACGAAACAGAATGTGACGCTAATCTGCGGCTAGGCACAGTGAACGGAATATGTGACGTTAATTTGTGAATTTGCACACTAAACAATATGTGACGTTAATCTGCGGCTAGGCACACTAAACAATATGTGATGCTAATCTGCGGCTAGGCACACTAAACAATATGTGACGTTAATCTGCGGCTAGGCACACTAAACAATATGTGACGCTAATCTGCGGCTAGGCACACGAAACAGAATGTGACGCTAATCTGCGGCTAGGCACACGAAACAGAATGTGACGCTAATCTGCGGCTAGGCACAGTGAACGGAATATGTGACGTTAATTTGTGAATTTGCACACTAAACAGAATGTGACAATAATCTATGGCTAGGCACACGTTTAAAATGGCCCTTTTTGTCGCTGCGTTGTAAAATCATTGGCCCTGTGCACCTAACAGAATATGTCAGCTTGTCACTGCACTGTGAAATATTTGTCCCTGTGCACCTAGTACAATGTCACCTTAGAACATGTCCCCCCCAAAAAAAAAATTAAATTCTGCCACCCCCAAAAAAAATTAAATGCTGCCCCCACACAGAACAGTCCTAAAAAGGACTTTTGGGTCTTGAAAGAGTTTCAACAATTTTATTCTCCCTACACTGACTTCCTGTGCATCTAGTATTATATGTCACCTTAAAAATATCCCCCCCCACAAAAAAAAAGGAAATTGTGCCCCCCCAAACAAAATATAAATGCTGCCCCCACACACAACAGTCCTAAAAAGGACTTTTGGGTCTTGAAAGAGTTCCAACAATTTTATTCTCCCTACACTGACTTTCCCTGCCTAAGCGCATCTCTCCCTGGCTAAGAATGAGCCGAACTCGCGCGTCGGGTGCTATACAGCACCCGATCACGGGTTCTGGCCAGCCAATCAGTGTAATGCCAGCAGCCAACATGGCTGCTGGCATTACACTGATGTCAGAGCCTCCCCGCACGTTTATTGGCTGCGCAGCAGTCGCGAAACGTGCGGGGAGGAGACCCGAACATGGCGGGCGAGCACATGCGGTACTCGTACGAGTACCGCCATGTGCCGAGCAGAGCGATGCTCGAGCCGAACCGAGCTTCGGCCGAGCATGCTCGCTCATCACTACAAGACATTTGAACTCCGACAACAGTGGCTGCTATTGGAACTTACTGCATGTGTTGAAGTGCCACATTAACATATAAACACACTACCTTGAATACTATAATGGCTCATTATCCTACACATCCTTATGGAAATGGGCCATTGTTGATGTGATGAGTGAAAATTCATAAACCTGATGAAGGCATGTTGGATGGATGCTGATGTGGACAGATTTTTGTCAGACTGAATGGGATATGATGTCGAAGTCACTTTAGTGCACACTATCAATGTGCCTTCCAAACTGCTCTGACAGTACATCGAAATCATGATCCCTTGACCTTTAGTGCATCTTTTTTAAAAATGGTTAAGAATGCCATGTGCAGGGTTTGAGGTCCTTTGGTCCTCCTAGCAACTGTCATATCAGCCTCCATGGCCATGACATCCAGCTTGGATTGAAGAGGTTATTTCTTGAACCAAGGAACAAAGGACAATTTGTTGAGGCCATACTAATGAAAGGGGGGGGGTTTGATAGGAGTTGTTAGGGTTCCTTTTTTCTGTTTTTCTTTTATTTTGATTCTGTTTTTCTGGTCAAAATGTTTAGGTTGATTAAAGGAAGCAATTCTACTTGTTTAGTTAATAGTGAATATAATGTTTACTGAGGTGGATATTATTGTTTGCTGTCAAACTGAGCACCTAAAATTATTCCCACTGAAGTATTCTAACAAGAAGACATGCTATGCTGTAGTCACAGGATATTACTTTTGGTGAACCAGCTTACTTAGGATTGATTCATAGTATCCATTCATATTTCCTGTCTAGATTAAGTGAGGGTTGTTGTTATTAGACTTGTGCACAGAAAAAATTTACAGTAAAATTCGATTTCGGGCTAATTTTTTTTTTTGTCGTTTGGAGAATCCACATTTCGGACAAGGCATGTTCGACTCAGATGAAATTCGGCGACATTTCGAATTATTCGGCCAAATTTAACATACTTTAAAAAATTACTCTCCCCTGCAGTGGCAATAAGGTACTAGGCCTGCCTACCTTCCTACACAACTGTGAGACTGGCTATGTCACTCTGAAAACTAATAAAACAATTTTTTTTATATTTTGCACAGGAACAAAGATGACTCTCCCCTACAGTGGCAATAAGGTACTAATTGCTGGCTGCCTGCCTATGCTACCTGTCTGTCTACACAAAAACTGGACACTATCTCCTTCTGCTCTCTCTGAGCTCCAACAACGGACTAACATGAAATGCAGGCTGTCTGGGTGACTGATGTGTCATTAGTCCAATCCCCATCATAAAACTAAAAAGCTAATTGGACTGGAGATGGAGGGAAAGTAAGGAGGGAAAGTATCGACCATGCGGGAAGTCATCATCGAATGTCCGAAATTTTCAACGACATTCTGAACGATTTGGTTTAAAAAAAACAAACATCTTTTTCCTTTCGGATGACCCGAATTATGCCGAATGGCCCTTATTCTTCCAAATTTCAAAATTGGCCAAACCAATTTGCACAAGTCTAGTTGTTATTATTATTAGGTATTATGCTTCCTTTACGCAATTGAAATTACTGATGGTGAGGTCAACCAACAACAATTTAGATTTCATTTTTGAGGAGAAATAGTTTGTATTAGGTAATATATTAAAAATTGTGAATTATATTTTGATCACTGTGGTAGAATCTCACTAATGTATTTTCTAAAGAGTTTTCAATATGTTTAATTGCTAAAATAGTCTTTTTAACCCCTTTGGGTCCAGCACATTGCACATCCTTCTGGTCCTAAAGGGTTTAATCAAACTTGATATTTTTTCTACTTATTTTAAACAACATAGAGGTTAACATTTATATCTGATAACTGTTGCTTTGAAATACAGGAATGTTCTGGGATAAAATAGGAGACAGGTTTGCTCATTAACCATTTGAGTGCCAGAGAGTTCTATCCAATACATTACAACACAATGTGTTGATTCCTCTCTGGGATTCTGGTTAATGAGCTGCAAACTCCTTCCTCCAAACAAGCTTTATGTAGACTACTGACCACTGATATTTATCTACAAAATTGATTGAAAGTAGGAAATAAATTATATAATAAAGAAAATTCCATTACTTAATTTCAAATTAGATGCCTTTTTACTGAATAAAAACACATATAGTCATTTGATTGTGTTTTCTAGGTATCGGTTATAGATTTCTTTTTATCTGTGCTATTACAGCTGGAACACTTTGATCCTATGAATGGCAGCACTTTTAATGATACCAATTAAAATCATCTAAGGTAAAAAATCTCTTTAGTTTTCTCACGTTTGTTTTCTGTGAAGAGCTTCTTGTGGTTTTAGGGTACGTTTTCTTCTTCTTTGGCAGTGATGTAGTCAAGATTTGATTTTGTTGTTCATGAAATGTTAAGTGTAAACAACATGAGGTGAGAGAAGTCTGATAAAGTCTATGCTTTGCCATGACTTTTAACAGTTATGCCTGAGGCATTTTTTGCTTTTACAATGATAATCAGGATTGCAGTTGCTGAGCAACTGGATAAAAGCATTTTTCACAGCTTGACAAAACAATTTATGTAATTTTTTTCTTTTGACTGTCTTTCTTTTTCTATCTGTCTGTTTTACATCCTTAATGGCAGTCTTGTTAGTGAAGAGTTCAGTCATTCACTCATGACATATTTCCTAAGGAAAGTGGATGAAGAAGATATCTTTTATTTCACAGAACTATTGAAAAAGTGACCTAAGAAACATCTGACTCTTTTTGTAAAAGTGTAACATAGCAAAGGAATGCATAACTATTTGAAGGAGACTGTGTATATTTTTTTCATATTTTATTTTCACATTTTCAGTGTTTTTCATCTTGTGGCACTGTCTAAAATTGAGAGTAACACATTCAGATAATTCTGTTATTGATGTTCTAGGTCAGGAGTAGTCAATCTGAGGCACTCCAGTTGTTCAGATCTACAGCTTACATCATTTATCACCAATGGCTGGTTGGGATTTATAGGAGTTGTGGTTTCTCAGCCATTGGAAGTCCAGTATTGACTACACATGTTCTTACTAGTTTTAAAGCCTGTGCACACAGGCCACAGTGCCACCCAGCAACCTCGGCTGGTGGCCGGAGCCTCTTTTCTCACTGGCGGCACTGCAGTCATGCGCCGTACTGACTGCCCGAATGAGCCGCGGCTGATACGGAGTGGGGCGCTCTGAATTCAGACCATAGTCCTCTCTGCTCATATTCCTGGGACCAAGGTCCCAGGAAGGTGTGCAGAGAGGACTCCGGTCTAATTTCGAGCGCTCCACTCCATATAAGCTATGGCTCATTCGGTCAGTCAGTATGGTGCATGACTGCAGCGTGTGCAGCAGTCTCTACTGCGCATGACTGCATTGTGACAAACTTTTTAGTGAATTATAATATAGGATGAATTCAGTTATCTTTTATATAGTCCTCCTAAACCTCTAACAGGCCATGTCATTAGGAATTCCCTCTTTGAACATCCGTGGGATAAATAAATGACTGAACTTCCTATTACCTCACCTGCACTCAAGCAGGGAGACCCTAAAGACATGGCCTGTTAGGAGTCCTTAAGGATGGTGTTGGGAGCCATTGTTTTAAGGTAATACATTTAGATATTGTTTGGAACAGCATGCACTTGCTCATAGGTTACCAAAGTTGGTACTCCAGGCTTGGACCAAATTCCTTCACATTGTGGCTTTGCAAGTGCAAGCCGAATGAACCTGATGCTGACCTATATTGTTTAGTTTATTCATCAGTTTATATATTGACATAAAGGTCATTTTATGTAACAATGTTATCAATTACTTTACCAATTTATATTGATGTAGCTGTACATAACTGCCATCTTCTTAGTTAAACTATCTTAATCTGCTAAGCAGGGTTACAGATACAAGAGGAAAATCATGGACAATAAGAAGGGCTACATCTGTATCCTCATTTACTATCTATAAGTTAACACCTTGGAGAACAATAGAGGTGAGTACAACACATTGCAGGATACCTTATTTTAAATATATATACAGAAACCATCCTTATCACTGTTTATTTCTGCATGATTTGACTTTCATTAGGTAGGTGGAGCAGGAGCGAAGGCTAGATTTACATCCTGGGCACCACTTGGCAAGATACCTTTGGCGCTCCCAGCTCTCCTTCAGGAGTAATTTATGTTCATAGGAATTAAGTTATTATTGTTTTATTTTGTGTTTAAATGTAGGTTATTCTCACACACTAGTGAATTAGTAGTATTTAGAATACATAATATGTGTAGGTGAGGCCACATTAATTGATTCATTAAATATGCATCACTTAATATAGTTGAACACAGCATTATATTTCTTTCTACAATATGAGTTGAATGAAAGTAGTATAGATTAATATTAAAACAGACTCTTCACATAATTAGTTAGTTATATATATATATATATATATATATATATATATATATATATATATATATATATATATAACTATCTCAAGGAAAAAGAAGAAAGCTCCAAGTGCTAGCTGACCTTAATATATCCATGTGATTAATGTAGTGCAAATAATTAATAACTAGTGTATAGAAGGCTGCAAGGAATGGAGGGGTTCTCCAGCCCCCCAAGAATTTAAGCCGAGGCTTAAAGTGCAAGTGCAAACAATGAAGGAAGACCTGCGCTCCTCCACACAATAGTGCTATAATGTGCCCTGTGCTGAGAATCTATAATAACTATATAAATAGAATTGAGGATTTAGTTATGTTTTGGCCAAAAGATATAAGCTCACCAACCCCGTCACGGTACCTCAATATATGGTGAGTACCTACACTAATATCCTGAATAAGCCTATCTAAGATTAAAAGAGGAATTTAAAACAAGCCCTGAGGAAGTGTCACGAAACTAGTTGTTATGGGCCCTGTGAATATGATCTGTATTTGTCTTGTGAGGGTCCTGAAATATATATAAAATGTACACAATGTATGCAATTAAAAACAAGTATAAAGTGGGACTCACCTAATATATAGAAAGCGTGTTGCAGGCCTGGGATGTGGGTGCCCATGCAAAAGGACTGTGTATACTCCAGCCCTCCTATATAGGCAAACTGTTCCCACCACCAGGCCTATAGAGGAATTACTATTCACAAATAGGGGAATGTGAGCTGAAAAATCTAATTAACCCCAGCTTAAAGGGATATGGATTTAAAGGCAATGTGATACAGAATGTGTAAAAAAAATATAACTAATGTGTTCATAATAAGATAGAAAAGTCAGAAGCTGCTATAAAGAGCTATGGAGAAAGAGGAAACAAAATCAAGCAAAAAGAAGAAAGCTCCAAGCGCTAGCTGACCTTAATATATCCATGTGATTAATATAGTGCAAATAATTAATAACTAATGTATAGAATGCTGCAAGGACTAGAGCGGTTCTCCAGCCCCCCAAAAATTTAAGCCGAGGTTTAAAGTGCAAGTGCAAACAACGAAGGAAGACCTGCGCTCCTCCACACAATAGTGCTATAATGTGCCCTGTGCTGAGAATATATATTATAGATATTATAGCACTATTGTGTGGAGGAGCGCAGATCTTCCTTCCTTGCTTATTATATATTGTTTAGCTGCATATGCATAATTTTAAAATAAGATTATGTAGGATTTTAGTTGTCAACAGCCATAGTATCTACATCTGGGTTCCTGTGCAAGTACATATTTATTTGTGCATTTGTTGTCAGTCTGTGCCTGAGAGAGAGATAAATCAGCAGAATTTTGATGTTAGAGGAGAGAGGCAAAGAAAGTGGAGTGGGATTTTTCTGTTTAGAAATTGTGTGTGTGTGTGTGTGTGTGTGTGTGTGTGTGTGTGTTTTTATAAGTGACAGTCAGAGAGGTGATCCAAGTTCTAACTTTAGCTGGCTGAGCCCCTACTATGACTGAGTGACAGCTTAATAGATACTGTATACTTTGCAGACAGATAAAGGTGTATCAGATATCTGAGTCAGACAAGTGCAACTTACTTGACACTCACTCCTACAACTTTAGCATCTGCTTGCAGCTCACTTTATCATGTATTGCATATTGCTGATTTTGAAGCAAACAGGTCTATCCTCATCTTGAACTACACTATAAAAGCCAACACTGCAGTCAAGTCAGAAAGAAAGAAAGTTGAGGCTACTGCTGACATTTTACATTACCTTAGTTCACTTCAATTGAGTTCAGGGTGTCCATTTCAGGCAGACAAAGAGAGGGTCACTTGTGGTTGAAGGGGTTGTGTTTGTGGTTTCTTTCTAGAGAGTGAGAGACATGGAGAGTTAATCCCCCCTCAAAGAAAAACTAAAAACAAAAAAACATGATTAAGGGTAGTAGTGAGCCCACATTGAAGCTACATAAGACAGTGGGTCCATCTGCCTTCTTCCTCTCTTCTGTCTTGCTCTTCCCTCTCTTGGGGGAGGAAAACAAGGAGGGGTGTTTAGGATTTAAAAGTTGACCAGGCCGTACAGGTAGTTTATAACTGTCCTGGGCAATGTGTCTGTGTGGCATTCCTGAAGGTTCCATTTCATTTCAGGGCACTCACTAGTTCCATGACTATGGTATTTTGTAGGGCAAACAGTTTTGCCAAGTACAATGCCAGCAGGCACATAGTGGTAAGCCGCCATGAAAGTTGAGGAGTTGGACAAAGTTTGACTTGAGTTGTGACTAAGACTGACAAATACTAGAGAAAGAGATGTCTTGAGAGGGTCAAGACATCACTCCACACACCAACAGTTGTTGTGCACTTTATAGTAAAAATTAGCACTACTTTCATTATGACCAGAAAACATGCTAGGAGCATGGGTAATGGGAAAGGTATGGGAACGCATGGACATGGTAGTAAAGTGGTATGCAAGAAAACTGACTGTGTAGTATGGTTGCCAGTGCATGAGTAATAAATGATGATAATACTCCACCTCTTGAGGATGCTGTTTGTAAAAGTGACATGAAAAGTTCCAGCACCAACAACAACAGTAGCTATAGTAAACCTAAGACAAATACAAGTCTGAATCTAGTGTTGCTGCCATAGCAGAGGGGGGTTTAGCAGTTAACCCTTTGAGTGAGAAGTGTACGAAAAACATTTCTTTGCAATATGTCATGAAACCTATTGCACAAACAATTGCAATGTCTAGCCTCTGTAATTGTAGTAGTCACTCATAAACCTCTTCAACCTAAGCCAAACATGTAGCTGTCTGTTTAAGAACATTTGAGCTGGAGAAAGCAGGATCCTGTTAAGGATGTCTGTTTTAAAACTTTTGAGCAGGGGAAAACAGTATCCTATCATGACACGTCTTCATTGAGATCCCACCTGAAGCACAATCACAGGTCTGACTGAGAGACTAACCATTACAGCATTTCAATGGTGTTACAACTAGCAGAAGTAGAAGAGCTCTTAAAGTGCATGGGTCTCAGAGAGTGCAACAATATTTTCCTCTGTGATAATAACTCACATCTCCTAATACTGCTGTTGTTCAAATGCAAGACACAGCAGAGGGTGAGGCTGAGATTGTTGAAGGTGTTAAGAATCATAAAGTCCCATCACCTCTACCACCACCACTAGTCATGTTGTTAAAAGAGATAATTTACACAGTTCGTCCTCTATGCGCTGTCATGAGTTCTTAGAAAGTCAAATATTGTACAAAAAAAAGTGTGCCTGTGGAATGGCAAACTTTCCAGTATGAGGGTGGTTGACATGCCATTCTCTTTGTTTGTTGAAAACAGAGGTTTTAACACTTTCCTTGCCAGAAGGGTGTCCAACCCATTGCTTCAAGAAGGATTAGAAACCCCTCTAGTACTGAAAGTGTTAAAGAATGAACAGATGTAACGTGTTGCTCCCCACTGGCATATCCCAAGCCACAGTTCTTTTTCAAGGATGGATAAAAGCAGGTGGTTAGTATTGTAGGAAAAGGAAAAAGACTACTAATAATTTGTTCAAGGCATATGTTGTTGTAGGAAATGGCCTGGTAACAACTTTTTCTGTCAGCTGCTGATGTCTCCACTTTATCCCTTAGCAGTAGTATTGCAGCAGGAAATGTTCCAGACATAAATAGCAAAAAATGGCAAAGATCTCATGGGAAATTCATTGGAAGAGGCAAAAAGGGGAGAATTTCATGTATTTTCTATGGGAGATAATGTTAGCTGAAAATCAGAAAATTGCTGGTTTTCTGTGGAAATCCCAGCAGGAGAAAATTTTACATTTCTCCCATCCCTATCATTGGAGCATATTATACTGTAGCCTGGTGTCTGGTGGAGGTATTCATGAACAAATATGTTACACTGTGTGCGTTCACTGTTTTTGTCTAGTCTATTTTTTTTGTCTATTATTTTTAATAACAATTTTATATCCAGAAATGAATTTGTTATTCATTAAATGTATGAGTAAATGAAAGATTGCTATATTTAGAAAACATGAGATATTTTTTAAAGACTCGTGGAGTCTGGTGAAAATTGCATTGCAGTTGATAAGTGTTATCACTGGTTATATATAACAGATACCCACCAAAGGTCTATGGAGAAATTTGTAGATTTCACCCTTGACAAATTTATCAACTGCATTGTAATTCAGACATATTTGTTATTGCTGGTTACATATATGGCCGTCTCCAGAGCAGTATGTACAGCACTTCGTGAAGTTGCCTGTTTGTTAAAGTTTTTAAATTATGGTATTTCTTATGTTTCAATTTGTCTCACATATCTGAAGTTTTATGAAGTGGTGCACACAATCTCCAAAAGATACAGCTTCACAGGGAGACTGTTATTACCAACAAGGACAACCTTTAATTCTAACAAGGAGGATCTTTGATTTTAAATGAAGCATTGCTGAGCAATCAGTTCTAGGACTAATGGACTAAAGGACTAATCACAAGGCAAGGGCAACACATATTAAGATAACTCCCTGTGGGCAGCTGTGATCTGTGCAGCTTGAAGAACCTTTTTGGATGCTATGGGAACTGACATAATGGAGGTTATGCACTAAAGTGTGATAAAGAGGTGATAAAGCGCAGATGACTTCTCCAGTGAAATCACTTCTCCAGTTCCTATGCTATTCTATGGAGTCTATGTACTAAGATCTCCAAACTTCTAGAAATCTTACTGAATTGGCTCCATAAAAGAACATAGGAAGTGGAGAAGTGATATCACTGGGGTAGTTATCTCTGCTTTATCATCTCTTTATCACATCTTAGTGAATCTCCCCCTATGAAATGGAGATGACTTCATTGATATCACTTCTCCAGTTCCTGTGCTAGTCTATAAAGCCTATGAACTAAGGTCTCTAAACTTGGGGAAATCTTAACATAATACTTGGAGAAGTGATATTACTGGAGAAGTAATCACTGCTTTATCACCTCTTTATCATGCTTTAGTGCATCTTCCCCAATAAGTTTGAATTTTAATGTTATTTGTGCCATTTCATTCTATTATGGCTTGGTATTGCAGTCTTTAAAGTGTTGAGTGTTGCAGAAAGCAAGCTTATGCTGCATTGACATTTGACTGAAGCATTTTAGCTTTAGGAATACCCCTGTATTGCCTCAGGTGATGAAGCCTTATGCACTGAATGTTTTTCATGAAAATATTTATTTTGCACTTAAGAGAAAAAAAAATTCAGTTAATACCAGATTTTGTCAAGGCCAAGAAGAATGATATGTTATGTGTTCAGGGTTTACATTAATGGATGCTGAAATGAACCAGTCAAACACTGTCACATTTGGCAATTACGTTTATTGCATGCAAATGGCACAAAGAAACATAACCTTAGGAGAGAATTGTGAGCATTGATGTCTGATTCATATCTATTTTTCTCAGTTATAATATAGGAAATTGCTTTAAAAATGAATCCCCCGTTGTGTCCTTTTGTATGGTAATGCATGTGAAATTTCATAGCAAATGGATTTGTTTTGTAGCATGAATTTCAAGTGAAATTAACCCTTCACTATAATAACGGTAACAGCGGGAATGAATTGTTACTAACACTAATTGTGTTCTCTGTTCTTGAGCAGCCCAGCAAACAAAACCCCAAGTACAAGTCTCAGTTAATGGTATTTGGCCGTGACATGAGCTGCTTCATGAAAGTGACAGATAAATACTTCTATTCAGAAAGCTAGATTATTGCTATTCCGATAAATGTATCTTTTTAACCCCTTGAAGCTAAAATGCTTTACAGTGCACTGCATGTCCCCCTGTTATTGTTTCTGTATCTGTCCACTCAATGTAATAACAGTACTGCTGGTACATCTGGCCACTCAATAGATAACATTACTGTTGGTGCATCTAGCCACTCAACAAGATAACATTACTGTTGGTGCATCTGGACACTCAACCAGAAAACAGTACTGTTGCTGCATCTGGCCACTCAATGAGAAAACAGTACTGTTGGTGCATCTGGCCACTCAACAAGAAAACAATACTGTTGGAGCATCTGGCCACTCAACAAGAAAACAGTACTGTTGGAGCATCTGGACACTCAACAAGAAAACAGTACTGTTGGAGCATCTGGACACTCAACAAGAAAACAGTACTGTTGGAGCATCTGGCCACTCAACAAGAAAACAGTACTGTTGGAGCATCTGGCCACTCAACAAGAAAACAGTACTGTTGGTGCATCTGGACACTCAACCAGAAAACGATACTGTTGCTGCATCTGGCAACTCAACGAGAAACCAGTACTATTGCTCTATCTGGCCACTCAGTGAGATAACAGTACTGTTGTTCTATCTGGCTACTCAACAAGATAACATTACTGTTGGTGCATCTGGCTCTCAACAAGAAAACAGTACCGTTGCTGCATCTGGCCAATCGAAAAGATAGTGTATATACAAAATGTTCAAAGCGCCTAACAATATAAGTGGATGAGTAGTCAGCTATAGAGAATAAACCTTGGGTGATCTCCAAATATATTTTTATTGCACCCATCTGCTCAAAACGTAGGTTATTTTTATACTTTTTTTTTTTCTTATCTGTATGTGTTTCTGTGGATGTGGAGGCACAGGGCAGTGTTAGGGTAATTACCAGTGTCACATATGGGGTGAGTTCCATTGTGATGTCCCACTGGGCATGGAAATTTTATTTTCCTGTATAAACCATTATTTTAGTTTCAGTCTCAAGCACTGGTGCCTTGACTATGTTGCTGGGGTCGCCTGTCCAGACACCCCGTGATTTGATGACAAATAGGATTAAGATTAATTTTTTTATATACATTTTATTTTTTCTTGACCGTATATCGATATACATTGATGTTTTATAGGTGTGCTTTTTTTTCCATTCAATCTGGAGATCGCTTAAAGTTTACTCTATCTTGTTTATTACTTATCCACGTATATTGTTTAGGTGCTTTGAACATTTTGTATATACACTATTTTTTCTATTGTATTCTGTAGTGAGAATATAGTTTATTATAGCTGCCTCCTTTAGATCAGGGCAGAAATTAAAGGAATATTTGTATTATTAGTTTATCTAGATATTCCAGTCGACAAGATAACTACCAACATCAGCACTCTGAAAGCAATGCAGTGGCAAAGGTTCCATTTCTAACATTGAGGCTGATGCACTACAATTCAATTAACTATGGTGCAAACCAACGGCACATGAGGACAAATACATGTTTGCAAAATCTATATTAATTTAAATGGGGCATTTTAAGCTTAACTAAACCTAAAGGAACAAGTATATATATTTATATAGTTTGTGCATAGTATTGGCAGTTGTCTGTATTTGCTGTACACCATTCAGGTCTGTATTTTGTTTTCACCTCCACACAATAAATAATGGAATTTATCAATTTGAATGAGATTAGAAACATAGAATTTGACTTCAGATAAGAACCATTCAGCCCATCTAGTCTGCCCATTTTTTTTACTGTAAAAACCTCAAACTTTACTAGGCCCTTGGTCTTGTCTTATGTTCAGGACAGCCTCAGGCCTATCCCATGCAGGCTAAATTCCATCACTTACACACACAAAATCGGATCTGTGCAAAATACTATTATGTACCTAAAACAAAAGAAATCCACAAATATATCTACACTCCACTGAAATGGACAGATAGCTAAACGTAGCAAATAAATCAGAATCAGAATAAAATCGTTAGAGAGCAGTTCAGGCTTAAACAACTCATTCCCCCATACAGTACTCATAGGAATATAATAGCCCAATTAGTGTTCACTCCACAAACAGTCATATAGATCTTAGAACACCCATAACTCCGGCCACTGTGATCTGTAATCTTTGAGTGCAGGAGGGTATCCAATGCAATGCTTTTGCTCTTTTGGCACTAAAATGGTTAAGGTTTTGATAGTTGAAATCCATCTTGGCACTCAATAAGTGTATTTCATTCTATGCATTTTCCACTTTTAACCCTTTGAGTGTCACAGGGGAATGCAATGCATTGCGTACCCCTCTGCCACTCAAATGGTTAAAGTTTTAAATGTGCTACCAGAACTCAGTGAATATATAAAAATATAAATAACTAAATACTTTACTTGTATCAGAAAAATGTTAAACTGCATATTTTTTTCCCAAATATGCAGATGTTTTCCTCATGTTTTATTCCAATTACCTTAATTATTTTGTAATTGTCATTTAAAACTTGGTGACTGTTACAATGTTAAAATGTAACAATGATGAGCACTAGGGAAATGTAGCTGGGAGGAGATCAATTAACTATGAATACACAGCACCCTCTGCTGGCCAGAATGAATGCTGCAACTAAGCAATAATATGCACAGAGTATAATAAAATCGCTATATTTGGCACATAGGCAAGTTAACCCCTTAAGAACCAGAGGGGTGTACAGTAGATTGTGAAGCAATGCTTTGCTTTCCCCCTGGTCCTAAGGAATCTCACAACATATAAACTATTTATTAACATGTTATTGATTTAAATTATTGTATAAGGTAAAGTAAAGTATATGATGCTTTTTTTTTTCTTTATTTTGTTTAATAAACAAGAATAAAATATTAAATGTAAAATAAATTACATTCTGGGAAAAAGGCAGCTGCCCCATAGTGGACAAATAAAAATTCCCCAAATTCCCATTCATTTAAATTGGGCTTTTAACCCCATTGAATGCCAGAGAAGGTTTCAATGTACTACTTTACAATTCATTGACATCCCTGACTTTTTGGGGTTTAAAGGTCCCACTTAACCCTTTTGAGTGCCAGAGGTTTGCCAGAGGGGTACCCCACACATTGCCAAAAGGTTAAATCGATGGAAATGTTGCTTTGTCCCCTAAGGTTCAGTTGGTTTGCCGCAGAATGTATCCACTTTATTTTGTGCTGTCTTGGTTCTAAGTCCTTTCACATACTAAACATGTTTATATTGAATATTCACATTAACCCTTGGAGTGTGAGAGAGGTATCCAAAATATTGCAATGCAAAGCATTGGATATCTCTCTGGCACTCAAAGATTTAAGTAATGTAACAAACAATAGCTCCCAAAATTATCAAATACATCCTCATCTTTAAAGGGACAGTAACCTTTTACTTTGACTTTACATATTCTGTAAAGTGCATAATATATAAAGTCAAACTGCCTATACCTTTCATCATTATTATTATTATTATATTTATCTTCACCTAGTTTTTTAACACGTTATGTCCCTGACAGTGATGTCCCTGGATCTGTTTCCAGAGACCTTTCTGTCAAGGACTGTGAAATCGGGTGTAGTGATACAATGTAACAAAGACAGAGTATATCATACAGAGAATTCAGTACTGCTGGGATAGTGTTACAATGTTTCGCTGTCCGATATGTATATCAGTCTTCTAGACAGCGTACATGGGGTTCTGTGGAACAAGGCTGGGGGGGCAGCTGGTAGCCACAAATCTCAATGGATACTGCCTGTCCCCCAGCATTGTTCCCTTAGGAGTGCACAACATGTATGGACTAATATGATACAGAGCTGAGTGAATAACTGTGTAGTGCTTAGTGTAATTTTTTTAACCACAAGGTTGAGCAGTGCAGTGATGCTGTTCATGATGCTGAAAGGATTTTCTCCACTCCCCTAATGACCAAGTGGGGCAGCAGAGAGAATGCTCTCACACTTCAGGATTGTCATACTGATGGTGATGTCTGAGGGAAAGCATCCCTTCCACATCAACAGCAGTTCACAACCCTCCCTGCTTCTGATTGAGGGCTGTTACTGCATAGGAAAGTACAGGGTGAATCCCAACTTCGCCAGCCTCAGGTAGTCTGTGAACTCTGACAGAAGAGGCTGCTATAGAAGTTTAGTGAATGTGGTGAAGTGCCAAATTAACATATAACCCCCCATAAAAATGATAATGGCCCATTATCCTGCATTTCCATATGGAAATGAGTCATTATGCTGCATTTCCATATGGAAATAGACCATTGTTGATGTGATGAGTGAAAATTCATAAACCTGTCTGATGGATGTCGATGTGGGTAGATTTTTGTCAGACTGATGGTGATGTTATGTCAAAGACACTTTAGAAAATACTGTCCATGAGCCTTCAACACTGCTCCTACATTTTGAGCTATCTTCTAATTTTAGCGAATCTAGGCCCTTAACAGCTTGAAATATAATGTTTTATGATATACTGCAACAACATGGTAAAAGAGAAATAATTAGACTCTCACCTTCTGCTATACACTAATTTGTATTGACCACTCTTTTTCCAGACTGACCAACAAAGCAATGAGAATCAATATGCTGTGGCTGTGCTAGCAATGTGCTAGCAATGCATAATTACTGTCATATTAAACATTTAAGATTCCTTGATTTCTCCCCTTGCTCACATAAACTATTGACCCTTTTTTCCAGAGGTGCCTACAATGCACTGTAATTCAACTACAAGTGTCAACAACTTGTTTCACAGATCAATTCACAGGATCAGGAATAATTTCCTGGTCCTTCTTAATCAAATTTGAGTGGATAATGGAGGTGTTTGGAGGAGAGAGAGACAGGGTAGAAAGGGAAAGCTGAGCTGCTTAAATGTACCAGAAGGGGTGGGGACCAGGTGTAGAAAGCACATGAAGGAGATTAAGCTGGAGGAGACGGTCATAGACAGTCATAGTCAGAGAGGAGAGGTGATCATGAGGTGCATGGAGAAAAAATAAATGGCCACTGGGAATAGGAAAAAGAGAGGGGGTGGTCATTGGGTGAAAGGAAAGAAAGGAGGCAGCATCAAAATGCATGGGGTGAGGTGTCAGCCATAGAAAGCATGGAGATAATTAAGTTTCAACCACAGGGAGCCTAGGAAAAAAGAGGAGGTACCAATGAGGAGCACTGAGAGAGAGGAAGTAGTCACAAAGTACATAGAGGTATAGGAGACAGTCACAAGGAGCATGGAGGGGAATGGAGGCAGTCACATGGAACATGGAGGGAGAAGAGGCAGTCACATGGAACATGAAGGGAGAGGAGGCAGTCACAAGGAGCATGGATGGGAATGGAGGCAGTCACAAGGAGCATGGAGGGAGAGGAGGCAGTCACATGGAACATGGAGGGAAATGGAGGCAGTCACATGGAACATGAAGGGAGAGGAGGCAGTCACATGGAACATGAAGGGAGAGGAGGCAGTCACAAGGAGCATGGAGGGAGAGGAGGCAGTCACATGGAACATGGAGGGAGAGGAGGCAGTCACATGGAACATGAAGGAAGAGGAGGCAGTCACAAGGAGCATGGGGAGAGTGGAGACAGTCACAATGAGAATGGAGGGGAATGGAGGCAGTTACTTGGAGTATGGAGGAAGAGGAGGCAGTCACAGAGAACATGGAGAAATAGAGGAGATTGTCATGTTGAACATGGGGAAAGAGAAGAAGGTCACAGGGAGAATATGAAAAGAGCGGTAGTGGCCATGTGGAGCACAAAGAGAGTGAGAGGAAGCAGTAACAAGGAACATACACAGAGAGAGAAGTTAGTCATGGAGAGCATGAATATAGAAAAACGGAGGTCACATGAAGAATGGAGAGGGAGAGAGCAGACAGTCATGGGAAACATGGAGAGGAGAGAGTCACAGGAGCACTGAGAGAGAAGAGGTAATCATTGTGAGCACGGGGAGAGAAGAGGTGGTAGGTAGAATGGGGATTGCAGGGGAGTTTGAAGAGGTGAGTTGTTGAGCAGTCCTGCTACCTACTGAAGAAATGTCTTACCTTGTGCATATGAGTGATCTGCACAGGAAACCAACTGAGTGACACTTTAAGAGAACTTTCTTTTTTATAATCTTTTATATTCATTGCTGCTTTTCCAGGTATGTGATTCAATAAACCAGTAAATGAAATGAGAAATGAAACACCTGTTCAAAAAAATATGTTTCATGCCTTGCTAAACCACATGCTTTGTACACATAATGAGCTTACAGAATCACTGTACAGATAGAAAAAACTATACAAGGGTGCATATTGTGCTGTACATCTCAAGGGGTGACTTTGGTCAAATCCAAATATGGCCAATAGACTTATGAACCATTTGCCCAGTGGACTGAGAGTATAATTTGGAAAAATTCTAGTGGGGGTATTTGTTACCATCCTCACATGACCCATTTGTCATGTTCAATTTACATCGTAACATAGATGATGAGGCTGCAAAAAGACATGTGTCCATCAAGTCCAGCCTGTGCCAAATCACCCATGTTGATCCAGACTTCAAGTGGATCAAAATATACTGCCAATAACAGCTGCTAGGATTGGCAGATAATTAATGTGGGTTGGGTTTAACTTTTTCAGTGTTAGAGGTGTGTGCAATGCATTGCAAAGCAATGTGTTTTACATCTCTCTGTCTCTGAAAGGGTTAATTGCAGGGGGTAGTGTAATAGTCTGTTTGACAGTCCTGAAGACACAGCCAGAAGGTTGAGAAATGCATTGAGGTTGTAATGTGTTTTTTATTTTATTTTATTAATGGATATTTGTTTTGGCTTGCTTCTTATGTACATTGAACATTGTAGAAGCTCAGTGGCCCATGCTGGGAGGGTTACAAATACCCCACTAGTGATTTTTCCAGTGAGACAGTCAGTCCACTGGGCTTGTAAAGAAATTGACAAACTTTGGATTTCACAGAAGTTACTAGAGATTGTGGCATTGTGTGCACCCATGTACTTCCTTTTTGCCTAGTGAACAGCCAGGAAAGAAAGGTGTTTAGTGACAAGGTGGAGCGACCAAGTGGAGATCTGTGTAGAAGCAGTTCAATATCCCCTACATGTGAGCCATGTCCATTTAATTTATATTATTTCATTTTCATTTACTTACTGAAGATTATACAGTAATGGGCATTTCCTTTTGACATCTTTTTCATTCTGCTCATCCATGGTTTTTAGCAAATGGCCTGATATCATTCATCTCCTCAGTGGTGTTAGTCTATATAATGTATTCACTGGAGACCTGCAACAGGGTAGACATTCCTGGGGGAATAAGCCAAAGGCCAAATTAGCTGGTTACATTTAAGAAAGGATGAAAGTGTAGCAGCTGCAGTTTAATGCTGATAAATGTAAAAGAATGCAACTGGGACATAAAAAAGAAAGAATATAGTATTAAGGGTATTATTCTGTCAGAGATGACAAAGGAAAAAGATTTGGAATATGTTATTTCTGATGAGTTAAAGAGAGGCAGGCAATGCAACAAAGCAGTAGAGATGCAAGCAGTGTGCTGGGTTGTATAGCTAGGGGCATTAATAGCAGAAAGAAGGAAATGGTCATGACATACTAAAAATCTCTGGTTAGACTTCACCTAGAGTATTGCGTACAGTTCTCGAGACCTCATCTCCAGAAGAATACAGATATTCTGCCGATAATTCACAGAAGGGCCACTAAAATGGTGAAAGGTTTATAAGCTAAAAACATATCAGGATAGTCCAGATGAATTAAACATGTATAGCTTAGTGGAGAAAAGAGAGAGGGGATGTCAGAGAAACACTCAAATACATGAAATTATTCAACAAAGTGCAGGACGGAAGTACATTTCAAATGTGTAGAAAAGTTAGGACAAGAGGCCATAGTCTAAAACTAGGGGGAAAGAGGCTTAGGTGTAATGTAGGAAAGTTTAAATTCACTTAGAGAGTAGTAGATAAGTGGGATAGCCAACCAGCAGAAGTGGTAGAGGTTAATCTAGTGAGGGAATTTAAAGCGGAACTACCACTCTTCAAAAACGTTGTCCCAAATAATTCCCCATCTGGCGACTAGCTGCTTAGTAGTGCTAGTTGCCAGATTTCTTATCGTGTTCATGAAAATGAGCCACTACTCTGGGACTCAGAGGCAGGACGGAGCGCCTGACAGAGCAGGCACGCAGACTTCACTATGGAAAGATGTCTGCTCTCCGTCCTGCCTCTCAGTCCCGGAGTAGTGGCTCATTCCCATGTATGCAGTAAGAAATCTGGCGACTACTGGCGCTACTGAGCAGCTAGTTGCCAGATGGGGAATTTTTTGGGACAACGTTTTTGAAGGGTGGTAGTTCCACTTTAAGAATTCAAGAGATAGGCATAAGGCTAAATATAAGATAAGACCGAGGACCAAATAAGGTTTGAGGTTTTTACAGTAGGAAAAACAGACAGACGAGATGGGCTAAATGGTTCTTATCTCCTGTCAAATTGTATGTTTCTATGAGACTTAACCCTTTGAGGGCCAGAGGGGTACGCAACGCATTGCAAAGCAATGCGTTGCGTACCCCTCTGGTACTCAAAGGGTTAACATCCATTTTCAGACCCATCTCATCTGGACATCTGTGCTGTAGGCCTTGTACTTGTTAGAGAAGTACCAAGTAGAACGTCATAACTCCTCCACAGGTAGCAGCAAGGGCAATTCTTGTCCTCTTCTTTTTACCAGTATTCTTATAATAAATATCTTCTTTAACACTGGATCTTGCATTTACAGCTAAGTAAAATTCAAAGTGCTATTTTTCCAGAGGTGTGTCATTTTTCTCCAGTAACCACTTTAGGTGAGTTAAGCAAGATAAATATGTGTAATTACAAAAAAAAAAAAAACAGCACTAAAGGGAACAAATAAATATTCTCCAATTTCCCATTGATTTATTGGGGACTTTTAACCTTTGAGTACTAGAGGGGTACGCACCTTGTTGCTCTGCAATGCGTTGTGTACCCCTCTGGGGCTCAAAGAGTTAACTCCTGGAAGTACACTTCTTTCACTCAGCAGGATAAATCCTGCAATATGTAAGTTTTTCCATATTATGTTTGCTAGTCCTTTAAACAGAAATTGTAACTTCTTGAATGCTGAGGTCTCCAATGCATTACCCTTCCTAGCATTCAAGGGGTTAAAAGCCCCATTTAAGTCAATTTTATTTATCCCCTAGGGCATGGCATGGTTGCCCCAGAATTACCCCAATTTTCATTGAACATAGGACCCTTAATACTTATGTTATGCGCCAAAATATTAGTAATAAAATGCAGTTTTTCATAGCATTCATTAAATAATGTTAAAAATAGAGAAACTGAAGTGAGCGCAATATACTAAACAAATCCAGGTAATCATCATGTATTCAATATTACTAGAATAATTTGCTTCAAAATGAGCTGTAGACTTCTCTCATTCAAGGACTTAACCCCTTAAGCACTAAGGACATACACGTCATGGAGAGAGTGTGCGTAGGACTCATGATGTGCATGTACATCCTGGTATTCAGGGGTCCCCACTCAGCTGCATGTCTATCGGGGACTTCTGATTCCAGTAGCCAAAAAAAATGCTACGTGGTCCTTAAGTGCTGGCCACGTGGCTGGTCCTTAAGGGGTTAAATAATAATTTATAGCAATGCAAGTTTGTATTTATCCCCTATGGTAGAGTTGGGTTGCTCTAGCGTTGCACCTTGTTAGCTTTCTAAATATGATACAATGTGACATTAATGTGTATGTCAATTGTCCAGACAAATCACTCAACTGGTAAACGTGCAGGTATCAATTGGTTCAATAACCTTGTTAGACCAATAAACTTGTTTTGTGTACAGCACATATTGATCACATTTAGCAGAGCATGGTGGGAATGAGAAAAGAGTCGATCTTGACTTTTTAATATATTATGTTAACCGTTTTAGCACCAGTGCTATTTTGCACCTTATCAGCGGGGACGTGCAATGCATTGCTTTACAGTTCAGCTAGCTGGTCCTTAATTGTTAAGGATTTAGCAAAATGTCTTGGTATGTGTTTGTCAAAGAGGAACTACCACCTCCTTAAGCCTCCGAGACCGACAGCCAGGTTAATGCAGCCTGTGCGCCTGCGCTGTCAGTCTGGACCAGTGCAATGCTTGTGAAGGGTGAAGAGGACTGACAGCGCAGGCGCATATTCAAGATGTCCGCTGTGATGCCTGGCTTCCCGTCTTGGAAGTTTAAGGATAACTATTTGTGGGCACTTTTGAGAGGTAAAATAATGATTACAAAGCTAGTCGCCACCTGCATGAATATTGCAGGGCAACTTTAGTGGAGGTGGTAGTTCTGCTTTAAGCAAGAGTTTGCCATTTGTTTATTACTGGTATGTTCAAACTAAGACCCTGGGGACATTTATGGCCCTTGGGAATGGTTCTTCTGAGGATGACAGGGGAGATGCACTAAGGCTAAATGTAATGTTGATATGATGAGAACATTTTACCTTGTGAAAAGACACACCGCCATTGGTATTATGAATTGAATATGCAATGGGAGGGTGGCAAAACACTGGTCATTAACATATGATGTTGGCATAAAGTTTGACAATGCTTGATAATGTTATGCCTGCAGTCAGGTTAATAACCATGCTAATGTGAAATTATTCAGTAGCAGTTTAACTAAAAGTTCTCCTTAGTAGTCAAAAGTTAAATTTCACCTTTCCAGTGATGTTTCACACTAGTTTCAAATGCACTTCTGTATGAAAAAGCTGAAATATATCTCTTTAGAAAGCTTTGAAATATGGAGAACTGTGAAATGTGGACACCTTCTTGCAGTGACAGAGGATGAATCTGCAGGACCTCTTACCCTACAGCCAAGTGATCAATGATCTCCAAGAAACGGAGAAGCACAAGTTGGAGAAATGTTTGCTGATCCACTGTATTGCAGAAAACACCAATGTCCTCTTTATCTTGGACAATCCATCCACAGCACACCAGCACCAGGCAACATGGAGTCAGATCCAGAAGGATGTGTGCTCTGGAAACATCAGGCATACCTTCAACATTAGGGATGGGTGACATTTTTTTGCCTAAAAAAGGAACAGGCGAAAAATTGCATTTTCCTCCGAGGGACATTTTTTCGCGAAAAGTGCAAACTTTCCCACCTAGCTCATTGCATTGAAATCAATGGTAAGGCTGAATTTCCCAACCATGTGGCAAGTTTCCTTTCTTTTCCTATAGTAGTAGGGATTAGTGTTGAGCGAGCATGCTCGGCCGATGCTCGGATCGGCTCGAGCATCGCTCTGCTCGGCACATGGCGGTACTCGTACGAGTACCGCATGTGCTCGCCCACCATGTTCGGGTCTCCTCCCCGCACGTTTTGCGGCTGCTGCGCAGCCAATAAACGTGCAGGGAGGCTCTGACATCAGTGTAATGCCAGCAGCCATGTTGGCTGCTGGCATTACACTGATTGGCTGGCCAGAACCCGTGGTCGGGTGCTGATTAGCACCTGACCAGCGAGTTCGGCTCAGTCTTAGCCAGGGAGAGATGAGGATAGGAAGGGAAAGTCAGTGTAGGGAGAAAAAAGCAAATTTGTGAAAAAAAAAGAACCAAAAGTCCTTTTTAGGACTACTGTGTGTGGGGGCAGCAGTTTATTTTGTGTGGGGGGAAAAAAACAAACAAAAAAAAATTTCATATATTCTGTTTAGTGTGCAAAGTTGCAGATTAGAGCACATTCTGTTTAGTGTGCAAAGTTGCAGATTAGAGCACATTCTGTTTAGTGTGCAAAGTTGCAGATTAGAGCACATTCTGTTTAGTGTGCAAAGTTGCAGATTAGAGCACATTCTGTTAAGTCTTCAAACTAAAATATCAAAGTCACATATTCCATTCAGTGTGCTTCGCCGCAGTTTAGCAGCCTATTCTGTGTACTCTGCACAGTTGCAGAATAGGAAGAAATACTGTTAAGTCTTCAAACTCAAATATCAAAGTCACATATTCCATTCAGTGTGCTTCGCCGCAGTTTAGCAGCATATTCTGTGTACTCTGCACAGTTGCAGAATAGGAAGAAATACTGTTAAGTCTTCAAACTCAAATATCAAAGTCACATATTCCATTCAGTGTGCTTCGCCGCAGTTTAGCAGCATATTCTGTGTACTCTGCACAGTTGCAGAATAGGAAGAAATACTGTTAAGTCTTCAAACTCAAATATCAAAGTCACATATTCCATTCAGTGTGCGTCGCCGCAGTTTAGCAGCCTATTCTGTGTACTCTGCACAGTTGCAGAATAGGAAGAAATACTGTTAAGTCTTCAAACTCAAATATCAAAGTCACATATTCCATTCAGTGTGTTTCGCCGCAGTTTAGCAGCATATTCTGTGTACTCTGCACAGTTGCAGAATAGGAAGAAATACTGTTAAGTCTTCAAACTAAAATATCAAAGTCACATATTCCATTCAGTGTGCTTCGCCGCAGTTTAGCAGCCTATTCTGTGTACTCTGCACAGTTGCAGAATAGGAAGAAATACTGTTAAGTCTTCAAACTAAAATATCAAAGTCACATATTCCATTCAGTGTGCTTCGCCGCAGTTTAGCAGCCTATTCTGTGTACTCTGCACAATTGCAGAATAGGAAGAAATACTGTTAAGTCTTCAAACTCAAATATCAAAGTCACATATTCCATTCAGTGTGCGTCACCGCAGTTTAGCAGCATATTCTGTGTACTCTGCACAGTTGCAGAATAGGAAGAAATACTGTTAAGTCTTCAAACTCAAATATCAAAGTCACATATTCCATTCAGTGTGCGTCACCGCAGTTTAGCAGCATATTCTGTGTACTCTGCACAGTTGCAGAATAGGAAGAAATGCTGTTAAGTCTTGAAACTCATATATCAAAGTCACATATTCCATTCAGTGTGCTTCGCCGCAGTTTAGCAGCCTATTCTGTGTACTCTGCACAGTTGCAGAATAGGAAGAAATACTGTTAAGTCTTCAAACTCAAATATCAAAGTCACATATTCCGTGTAAGATGAAGAAGGCGGGTAAAAAGGGACGGGGAAGTGGACGTGATCCTGATAGTTCAGGGCGCGGGTCAGGACGTGGAGAAACTGTGCCTGGTGCCAGAGCACAAGAAAGAAAGACATCCACCATACCTAGCTTCATGTCTCATTTTACAGGGCGTCGCAGGACATCACTCTCGAGGTCCGACCACTGCGAACAGGTGGTCGGTTGGATGTCAGCTGATACTGCTTCCAGTCGGTTAAGCACCACCCTGTCTTCCACCAAGTCCACTCTCAGTAGCCAAGAGTCTGGTCAACATTATCCTCACTCTGATCATCCTTCCTCCCACCATAGACGGTCTGGTCAAAGAAGTGATCCCACACTGGGATATAGTGAGCAGCTCGTCTCATCACCAATCCTTCATTTGACCCTCTCTCCAAGCACGCTTGCAGAGGAACATGACATCTTATGCCCTGATTCACAACCTCTAGAGGGTACCCAATCACAAGAAGATGACAGATGTGAACGGCATTTAAGGTCAAAGGAAGTAGTGGATGATGATGATGATGATGAGACACAGTTGCCATTAAATCAACCACTATTACTGTCTCAAGACCTTGTTGAGGAGGATGTTATACAGTTGTCAATGACTGAGTATGTGGTGGGATCAAGACATGAGGAGGATGATCAGAGTGAGGAAGTGGAGGAGGACTTGGTGGACGATGAGGTGACTGACCCCACCTGGGAAGGTGTAGAGCCGAGCGATGACAGCAGTCCTGAGGGTGAGCCATCTGCAGCACTGCAACAGGCTGGAAGAGGCAGTGGTGTGGCTACAGAAAGAAGGCGGACCGCACCAAACCGGCCCGCAAATGTTCCACGGAGCACCCCCTTGCGTAAATCTCCCTTGCCAAGGGGTAGGTGTTCCGCGGTATGGCGTTTTTTTAAGGAAAGTGCGGACGACAAAAGAATTGTAGTTTGCAACCTGTGCCACACCAGAATGAGCCGAGGCATGAACACTAGAAACCTCACCACCACCAGCATGATCCGACACATGGCATCCAAGCACCGTAATAAGTGGGAGGAACACCTGGATCGCCCATCTGTGTCTGCAGGCCACACCACTGCCTCCTCTTCCCCTGTTTTCGGTGCCGGCCAATCGCCTGTCGAAGGCGCAGGCCCGCATACCTCCCGCCCTGCACCTGTACCATCTGAAGCACCATCAGCAACCACATCCACTTCCACTTCCCTGTCCCAGCACAGCGTCCAAATGTCGTTACCCCAGGCATTTGAGCGCAAGCGAAAATACCCAGCCACCCACCCACAGGCCATAGCACTAACCTCACACCTTTCCAAATTACTGGCCATCGAAATGCTGCCATTTAGGCTTGTGGACACTGAGTCCTTCCGCAGCCTGATGGCAGCAGCTGTCCCTCGGTACGCGGTCCCCAGCCGCCACTACTTTTCCCGGTGTGCCATCCCCGCATTACACCACCATGTGTCCCGTAACATCACCCGTGCCCTGACCAACGCAGTTACTGGGAAGGTCCACTTAACGACTGACACATGGACAAGTGCTTGTGGCCAGGGACGCTACATTTCCCTGACGGCACACTGGGTGAATGTCGTGGAGTCTGGGAGCGACTCGGACCCTGGGATGGCACGGGTGCTACCCACGCCGAGGATTGCGGGCCCTACCTCCATCAGGGTTTCCGCCAGCACCTACGTTATTGGCTCCTCCTCCTCCGTTTCCACCTCCGAATTCTCTACACGCAGCACCACTCCCCCCATCAGTCAGTAGCTGGAAGCAGTGTAGCACTGCAGTGGGGAAGCGTCAACAGGCCGTGCTGAAGCTGATCTGCCTTGGGGACAAACAGCACACGGCCTCAGAGCTGTTGCAGGGGATTAGTCACCAGACCGAGCAGTGGCTCTCGCCACTCAACCTGCAACCAGGCATGGTTGTGTGTGATAATGGGCGTAACTTGGTGGCGGCTTTGGAGCTCGGCAAGCTCACACACGTACCATGCCTAGCGCATGTATTTAATTTAGTGGTTCAGCGATTTCTAAAAACCTACCCCAATGTGCATGATCTCTTGACCAAGGTGCGCCGCGTGTGTGCACATTTCCGTAAGTCATCTACAGCTTCGGCCGGCCTGTTGAAGCTGCAGCAGTGCTTACAATTGCCAGCTCACCGGCTGCTGTGTGACGTGAGCACGCGCTGGAACTCCACCTTCCACATGTTGGCCCGGCTTTGTGAGCAGCAGAGGGCAGTAGTGGAGTACCAGCTGTTACACGGTCGTCGCCTCTCCGTTCAACTTCCTGTAATCAGAAGTGAGGAGTGGGAATGGATGTCAGACCTCTGTGAGGTTTTACGCAATTTTGAGGAATCGACACAGATGGCGAGCGGCGATAACGCTATTATCAGTGTAACCATCCCACTTCTGTGTCTACTGAAACGCTCGCTGCTCACAATTAAAACTGACGCTTTGCATGTGGAAGAGGTGGAAATGCGGGAGGAAGAGCTTACACAAGGTGATAGCCAGAGCACCCTCACTTCGTCTTCTCAGCGACAATTGGAGGAGGCGGAGGAGGAGGAGGAGGAAGACACGGTTGCCTCCGCTACAGAGGGTAGCCATGGAACTTTAGTTCCATCTCTTCAGCGTGGGTGGGCAGAAGAGGAGGAAGAGGATGAGGAGATTGAGAGTCATCCTCCTGGTGAGGACAGCGAAATCTTGCCTGTTGGTACTCTGGCACACATGGCTGACTTTATGTTAGGCTGCCTTTCCCGTGACCCACGCGTTATACGCATTTTAGACAGCACGGATTACTGGGTGTTCACCCTTCTGGACCCCCGCTACAAAGAGAATTTCTCATCTCTCATTCCTCCGGTGGAGAGGACAAGCAAAATGTTGCAATACCAGAAGGTTCTTGTTGAAAAATTGCTCCAAAATTTTCCATCTGACAACGCTGGCGGCAGAGTACGTGCTACCTTGGCCAACCGAGAAGGGGAGAAAAGGGGAGCACACAGCAGTTCCGACAAAGGCAGGGCAACACTCTCCAAGGCGTGGGACACCTTCATGACACCCCGCCAGCACCCTCACCCTGATGCGCAGCCTAGTGTCACAAGGAGGGAAAAGTTTTGGAAGATGGTGAAGGAGTACGTAGCAGACCGTGTCAGCGTCCTCAATGATCCCTCTGTGCCTTACAACTACTGGGTGTCCAAGCTGGACACGTGGTATGAACTGGCACTCTACGCCTTGGAGGTGCTGGCCTGCCCTGCCGCCAGCGTTCTGTCTGAGCGGGTATTTAGTGCTGCTGGTGGCATCATAACAGATAAGCGTATCCGCCTTTCCACCGACAATGCTGATAGGTTGACACTTATAAAAATGAACAAGGCCTGGATTTCCCCTGACTTCTCCACTCCACTGGAGGAAAGCCCCGGGGGAACATAAACTCACTTTATATATGTTATTTACAATGATGGGAATACTCTGTATTCCCATTCACCCCTTCCACCCAAAAAACGGGTATATGGTTGGCTCTTAATCTTCTCATCCTCCTCCTCCTCTTCCATATGCCCTGTGATATAATTTTTATATAGGGCCAGCTCACCAGCGGGCCCTGTTTGACAATTTTTATATAGGTCAGCTCACCAGCGGGCCCTCTCATATAATGTTTTATAGCGTCAGCTCACTAGCGGGCCTTCGCATATAATGTTTAGGATGGTCAGCTCCGCAGCAGACCCTCACCCATAATGTTTTAGATGGTCGGCTCAGCGCACGCTTCCCTCTTAATCATGGCCCCAGTTCAGAAAAATCGAGGAAATTTTTGGGAGAATTTGCCTCTGCGCACGTTTCCCTCTTAATCATGGCCTCAGTTCAGAAAAATCTAGGACATTTTTGGGAGAATTTGCCTCTGCGCACGTTTCCCTCTTAATCATGGCCTCACTTCAGAAAAACCGATGAAATTTTTTGCAGAATTTGCAGATGATATACAAGTAAATATACAGCAAATACTGTTTGGTAACAATTTTTCGCCTAAAGTCGTTTTTATTTTCCTTTTTGTGTGTTTTACGGTCAGTCTGTAAAAATGGCGTACTACGGGCGAAAGATTGTTCCCAGCAGCGATGTTGGAGTCCAAGATGCATCCAGACATCCTCCCTATGCTGTCCCTGAACCATTTCTGTGGTGTTTCCATCCTTTTCTGCCGTTTTCCTATGGACCAGGCACCCTCCCCTCATCAGAGCAGGGGGTGCCTGGTGTAATGCTCGAGTCCTCCCATTGACTTTAATGGGGCTCGGGTGCTCGGCCGAGCACTCGAGCCTCCGGGGGCGCTCGGTCAGAGCACCCGAACACCCGAGCATTGGGGTGCTCGCTCATCACTAGTAGGGATAGTCTTAGGGATGGACAGACAGTAAAAATAAACATTCCTGAGGGAGCGTTATCAGAAAACTAGCAATTTCCTGCAGTTCCAGTGAAAAGTCTTGCTCACTGTCGGAAAATTTCCAACTAGAACTTTGCTGTTTTCCACCTATTTCCAAGACTTCCCACAGCCATGCAGTGTGAATGGTTCTATTGCTACCAGTGCAGTTCATCAAGACTGGGGTTCCCAGGAGGTCAACGTATGTGGTTCTCTAGCTACCAGTGCAGTAGAAAAGGCTAGGATGTCAGTGCCTGGAGTTCTGTGGCCACAATGCAGTGGGACAAGGCTGGGTAGTCAGTATGTTTGGTTCTAAGCTACCATTTGGCAAGGCTGGGATGAGGAGAATTAGAGACTGTCCAGCTCTTTCCAGACTATAACTCCTACCATTCCCTGCCCAAGGATGGCTGGTGGAGAATGATGAGGATTATAGTCTAGCAGAAGCTGGAAGGCTTGGGGTCAGTAAGTGTTTTCACATCTACCAGGAATGTTGGACAAGGCTAGATCGTCAGTATGTTGTTTCATGACTACCAGTGCAGTGGGGCAAGGCTGAGGAGGTCATATATTGTTATATTTGCTACCAGTGCAGTGGGACCTAGATTGGGGGCAAAGTATGTGCTCTTTTATAGCTATGGCAGGACAAAGTAGGGGGTTAGTATATATGGTTCTATGGCTACCAGCACAGTATTGAGTCACAGCATAAAAGTGGAAAGTTAGCACGTTTCATCAGACAATTCCCACTCAGTGGGAAATGCCATTTTACACCTGTTTTGCTTATATGGAAAAAATGTTTCCCATCCCTAGATAATACAAAAGAAATGTCAGGTTCCCCCAGCATGTCATTCTGTGTTTGTGTGCGATAGAGAAAGCACCATATGTTTGAGCTACTGTTCTCTGTGTAAGCCTGCTGCTATGCTGGCTAACTATTATTTTAGAAGAGATTAACAAACAAAGGGTACAAGCTCAACCTACAATGTGGCAGATGTGTATAGTGGTGGTGGACTGGTTTGATGTGACTGATGTGTATGTATACAGTATATATAAGATATATATTGTGCTTAATGGATGCGAATCAGGATACAAAGTATCTGGCTTTGAACACCAAGGGTGATTGAAGCTCCCAGTTTGCATACCCATTTTTAGTGTGTTATATAAACAGCAATTATCATATATTAAATAATAATGTGCCTTGAGCAGTCTAATATATATTCAATGTAACCCTGTTGTATTGTGTTAGTGATCTGTTAATCCTTTGAGTGGCAGAGAGGTACCCAACACATTGCCGACTAATGCATTGCTTATCAATTTAGCACTCAAAGGGTTATGTGCTGACCTCCCTGTGGCTCCATGTGTAACATTGTGGAGGAACATAACAGATATTTATATGACAATGGAAAGCATTGTTTGTATGCAGTGAGAATAATTGATCAACACAGCAACGAGGAGATTAAACCTGGACTTGGACCGAATTTGGTCTGCTTAACTCTTCACATTTCTGCTTTGTTTCTACAATTTTATCTCCTTGTTTGAACCTTCTTAGTCCTCTGTTGTTGAATTTGTGGAAATCAATGATGGCCATGTGTTGTGCCAATCTAGCTATGAGTGTTCGTGTGATGTATGGTTAGAGGACTGATGCACTTACTGGGAGTCTGGAGGGTGGTGTGGTTGCCAGTGACACATCTGCCAAGGACACAATGAACAGCTGTTGTGGAGTGGTTCTGGCGCAGCATCTTCTCCCATGGACTGAAGTTGATGTGAGTAGTGGGACCACCGCCGGTGCCTCTGATGTGCATGGCAAGGTCTCCCATCTTGTTCTTGACATGCCTTTTTCAGTCACCCCACCTCTTTTTGGTGGACTTCATGGTCTGCTTACAGCTGGAGCCTGCATTCATTCTGTTGAGGACCTGATGCCAGGTCAGCTTCTTCTTGGCCCCAAGACCACTGGACCCTCTCCATCGGAGGATGCTCTCCATCTCCAGGACAAGAACCCTATTCTCCTTGTTGAAGTACAAAAGGACTCGCAACCTCTCATCATCAGCACCAGCCTGGGATGTGTAAAAATTCATATATCAGGTCCTGCCTGCGCTGTCCTTGGCTGTGCAGAGTGCTCCCTGACATCCACCCCTTGTCCCACCTTATTCTCAGCTCCGGATTGGCCAGGGTTTGAAGAGGAATATTCAAACTTTGTAAAAGATGCTTCAAACCCAGCGGCCTTTGCTTAAGTTTTGTATTCCGACCCCACATCTTTTGTTCTAGTGTCTGCGCCTCCCCAGTTCCCTTTGTATAGTTAATTTAATAATGTCTTCCCAATTGTATCGTGTGTACACTAGGGATGGGCGAAACTTTCCACCTCAAACTGAAATTGGCGAAAAATGGCACTTTCCGCTTGGCGAAAAATTTCCCACAAAAAGTGCAGATTTTCCACTTTTTTCCGCTTTTTTCACCCATTGAAATCAAAGGGAACATAGAGGTTACACACAACACATTACAAATATTATTTTATTTCCCAAAGACATTGTATAAAAGGGGTATGAGCATGCCTGTGTTGGTGGGGTGTGGGGAAAGAATCAGTTGAACACAAATTTTTTGGGGGTTGTTTACTGGGATTGGAGGGCACTTAATAAAAAAAGAAATCCTAAATAAATTAAAATAAAAATTACAAGAAATGGTATGAAGGGGTCTGAGGAGGGTGCCTGTGTTGGTGAATGAATGAATCATTTGAACAGGGAATTTTTTTTTTTTTTTGGGGGGGGCTTTCTTGACTGCTATTGGGGGGGGACAGATAATAAAAAAAGAAATCAATAAGACATTTGTATTTAAAATGACAGACAGGAACCCCCTGACAAAAGCTGCCACTGGGGTGAACTGATACTTGACTTGATAGAGTACTTTGTAGAGGATGATTTGTTGTTAGAGGCCTTTGTAAGACTTAGGCTTATTAGAAGACCAAGCCCTAAGGAAACATTGATTTGTAGGACTTAGGCTTGTTAGAAACAAACCCCCCAATATTGTTTATTTTTTTGTAGGACTAGTTTTTTGGGGGGTGTTTCAAAACACAAGCCCTGAGAAAAAAATGCCCTACTGGCCTAATGCCAGCAGGTCATGTTGGCCAGTGGCCACTGTCAAATGTTCTCCTGAGTTGCAACTGCTGTTCGTACTGCTGCTGCTGAGTTATTGGATGATTAGGCAGCTGAACGGGAATGGGATCAACAATAGAAGTAACATGGAAGATGGATGATGAAGGTTCCATTTGCCACAACTGTCTCCAGTGATGCACCTGAGGCAGTAGCAGCACAATATGTAGCCCCCAGTCTATGTGGAGAAAAGAAGAAGTTGGCCATTAAATCTTCTCTGCCTGCCCCTCCTCCAAAGTCATGGGTGCATTGTTATTAGAATATATGTGTTTCCCTTGAGAACAGGAACTGTGGCTTCCATCAGCAACTGCAATCTACACAGTGTGTGTGTGTGTGTGTGTGTGTGTGTGTGTGTGTGTGTGTGTGTGTGTGTGTGTGTGTGTGTGTGGTAAATAACATCTGGGGGCACAACTGTATCTAAACACCATGACACCTGAAACCAAGTACTGCCACTGTCACTATACCCCTTGTCCAGACCCCACTAAGGACACATGACAACTTGCTGACAGTTTAATAGTAATGATGAACCCTCCCTGCCAGAATCCTAGCATATTCTGCAGGATGGAATCTCCTCAGATGCCACTTGATGACCTGGAATAGATTCTCCTCCACCACACTAGCGTGTGTGGTCAGTGCACCACACATTGTGCAATGGGTAGAGATGAACTGCCATATCCTAACATTAACAGAGTGGCTATCATTTGGTGGGGGAGGTAATGAAGAATGAGGTGGATTGGCAGGAGATGTACTTGTTACCCTAGAGAAAGAAGGGGATGTTGATGGTGAGCTAGTTGTTTTGCTCATCATGGAACTTCCAGTGCCTGTCTGGGTTTCTTTATTCTTCCTCCTCTTTGATCTCCACCTTTCTGGAAAGTCAGGGGTACAGTAACAGTGGTGTTAGATTTCTGTAATGGGTGTTTGGCTTTAACATATTTGACATAAGTGTCATGGTGTCTGTGTTTCATGTGTGTTATTTGGGAGGTTGTGCCAAGGTGTGTTCCCTCCATTCCCCTTCTCACTAACTTGTCACAAATTTTGCACTGTACCATTGTTGATGATGACTGCACTGTGCCTGCCGGAAGAGAATAATAGTCCCACACCCATGACTTCTGGGGGGAGGACAAAAAACAACAGAAAGGGTGCCCTGATAGTGCCTGTTAACCTTTTAGGCACCAAACATGAGAGTAATATGAAAAGGTACTCACACTTAGAAGTGGCTGGTCAGTGACATAAGTCAGAAAGCCAGCAATAACAGCGTGCAGGGAAATTGGACCTGTCCCAGCTCAGGATAATAACAGGATCTTCACCAGTGATATACAGGGGATGCCAAAAACAAACAAGCTGCTCCAAAATCAGTCTTCCAAAATATATTTATTTGTATATAAAATATATATAAAATCAAACAGAATGAAAACCAATTTCTAGAAATAAAATAACGTTTCACAGCTACAAGGCTGCTTCTTCAGATCAACTGGTTTAAACAAATTCCAAAAAACAAAATGGAGCAGCTCTAACAAACAAATATTTAAAAATTCCCTCCCTTGAATTTGATTGGATGACCTTTAGAGAAATAATTTGATAGGTTCATACTGATCTTATTTATTAATAAATATTATTTAGTCTATCTCAAGTTTTATATTTAAATAATTATAATGATAATGATAAAACCTTGACACGTCTTATCATCTATATATATTCATCTGAAATAAAAATATATTTGAATACTAAGAAACAAACATGACACCCTGATATTTGAATAAGGGGTCACAGGTCAAAAGTTAAATCACTTTTAAATATTTCTATTTTAGATTAGTGTAATTGTTAGAGAGAAAAATCATGAGCACATAGTGTTTTCAACATTTAATATAAAGCACTTTATTATCTAAGCATCAAACTTCAAACTCATATTCTTTTGGGAGACCTCTGGTTATTTAAAAAAAAAATCCCATAATTCAAAGGTTAATTTTACCCATTCCCTTTAAAACTTTTTTGTTTCATCAAATTATGAAGCTTTCTCCAACACAGAGAAGCTTCTCATCTGAAAGAAATATCATGCCATTTTAGTGTTAACGATTATAACTTTTAACAGAGAAAAGACTCAAAAAAACTGTGTTACTTTAAAAGTGTTCCCCGGAACTGAGACAACGAATCTCAGTTCCCCTTAAAGAGAAACAGCTCTCCAAATCACGTCTTAGTCAAAAAATCTTCCCAGAAGACAAACTATAGGTATCAGTTCACATTACATTAGGAAGTGGGATATCATATACTTATTACATTAATTAACCCCCTGAGCGCCAGAGGGGTACAGGAAAGCACCGCATTTGCAATGCTCTCCGCAGCCCCCCAGCACCCAAAGGGTCCCAGATGAATAAGTGCTAAATGGACCACACACTATATATAAACAATATGTATGTGTAAGGATATCTCAAAAAATTAAGTATCCTAAAAACGTATTCAAAATATCTTCAACAAAATATATAGAGAATCCATCTCGTTTTACCAATATTATACTACATTTGATAGGTTTATACTATTGTGTATAATGAACCCTACATCCTAATGCACTAGAGAACATAGTAATCCAAAGAGATATTTTATTGGATAAACCTAATATAATTATTATACCAGTATCTTAACTTATTGTACTTAACCCTTCAGATGACATTAGTTTAACATATAAAATTGTTTCAATTTTATTTTGTCCATATAATTTTTTAAAAATATTTGGTATTTTATGATACTACTAGTTGAACAGCCCATTACACGGGCCACAGTGCCACTGCCACCCGGTCGCGGGGCAGTCACGCGCAGTGGAGACTGCCCGCGCCGCGGCTGATACAGAGCTGGATGCTCCTTCGGAGCGCCCAGCTCTGTATCAGCCGTGGCGCGGGCAGTCTCTACTGCGCATGACTGCAGCACGCGCAGCAGTGTCTACTGTGCATGTCGGGCGTTACACACGATTTAGTGAATTATTATATAGGATATTTAATGGACCAATAAGGTCCATATATCAGTATCCTACTTTATTATTCTTAACCCTTTATATGTAATTGATTTTACATATAAGAGTATCTCAGCTCTATTTTATCCATATAATTTTTAGTTTAATTGTATTTTTCACTAATTTTATTGGGTATATACTACTATTAACCCCTCGAGCGCCAGAGGGTCACACAATGCACCGCTTTGCAATGCGCCGTGTGCCCCCCGGCATCCAAAGGGTCAAATATCAGTACTATATTCTTCAGTTACATATATTTTTTTAAATCAATTTAAACTAAAGTGATTCAAAACAGTATATACAATGATGATTTATAAAATGATGATTTATATTTTCTGGGGCGAGGGATAGGGAACTGGTGGAGAAGAATGGCCTTTTTCTTCTTGTCCTCCACATTCCCCTTCACTTTCTGTGGCAGCGGATAATGTTACTGCTGTTGCTGCGACTGCCTCAGATTTAGCACTGCAAATAGGATCCGGAGGAGTATTTCTACTGCTGGCAAGTGGAACCTGTCCTAGTCCCACCTTACTTGTTGACCTCTTTCCCACTGTGTCCACGGTGGTCTGTGGCACACTAGCTAGCAGCAGCAGCAGCAGACGTTAGAGCAGTTGCAATTTCAGCTAATTTCAAAAGCTGACTGTTAGTGATGGTGGTGATGTCCATCCTCATCCCTGTCTCCCATTCCTTCTCAGTTTCTGCTAAAAAGGCCATCAATGTCTCTTCCACCTCAGCTTCTCCAACACCACCATCACCACTAGTCCCTATGTGCTGCTGCTCTATTCCAGATATCTCACTGCTGCTTGGAGGAGGTGATGAGCAATGTGACAGAGGGTCCCCTGCTGTCATACATGGCATAATTTTCTCCTTCCCACCCTGAGTACTACAAGAAACACTAGCAGCAGGCAAACTATTGGTGGCAGCAGGTTCAGCACTGGAATCAGGTTTAGCACTGGCAGAAGGTTCAGCACTGTCAGCAGGTTCAACACTAGTGGCAGCACATCTGGCAGCATGTACAACACTAGTGGCTGCAGGTACAGCAGTGGTGGCACTGGAAGCAGGGGCAGCACGTCTTGCAGCAGGCACAGGCAGCTGACCTGTCCTGCTCTCACTAGTACTACCCTTTTCTCCCTCCCTTCCCATTCCCTTTTCTCCCTTCCTTCCCATTCCCTTTTCTCCCTCCATTCCCATTCCCTTTTCTCCCTCCATTTCCATTAAAGTCCCCAAGATCCCCTGGGGTGATTTAGGGGGACTGGGCAGCATTGGTATAGTAGTGGTCCCTTCCTCCTCAGACTCAGTGGACACATAACGGATCTTCCAGTTCCTCCATAGATTATTTTTTACACTGCTCATAGTGATAGGAGTCACTATGAGCCTCTCCTGCCTCACTTTTTACAAAATATCACAAGAGAACAGCACAGCATGTCTATCTCACTCTGTAGCTGCTTCTATTGTGTCTGCCTTCAGCGAAAACGTCATTTATTTATAGCGGAAGTGTGAAAACAACGTAAATCAATGGGCAGAAAATTTCTAGCCATTGAAAAAAATGGCAAAAAATGTTGGCCAATGGGCAAAAAATGCAAAAATTATTACTGCTAGTTTCAAAGTGGATTTTCCCCAACGTGGTTTTCGTGAAATTTCCTGTGGGAACACTTCGACTTTTGCCTATCCCGAGTGTCCACATATGGTTGCCATCTTTTGTGCCTTTTGTGTTGTATTGTGGTTTTAATACTGTTAACTCTTTATAAAAGAGCTGAAGTTTGCCAAATAAAGTGTGTTCGTTTTGGAACTTGATTGTGTCCTGTCAGTTTGTTGCAGAATTGTATCAAGGGTCTCCCCTTCACCCCCATTCTAGAAAGAAGCTCTGAAGAATCACCGGCGAGGCTACCTCTTCGTAGCTGACCTCAGGAGGGAGAAACCCAGCATGACGGCTTAGGTCCATCCGCAGACTTAGGCTTCCGTTACGCCTATCTTCCCCAAACCCCTGCAAAAATGGAATTGCAGGTTGTTCATTCCTGAAGCCATCTGAATCCATGGTGATATACAGACTGCATACTGGATGACACACCAACATTTCTGTCAGTCTGCTCCAGGTGATTCTCCATCAAACAGTGGAAGAAACTGCAAAGAAAATAATATGAGGAGTATAGTGATACAGCGCCACCTCATGCCATGCTCCACCACTCAGAAGCCTGCACACACCCAAACTACCCTAGGGCCAGAGAAAGAGTACCATCATAGCAAGCAATCCCCCACTTCCATTTGTAGTAATTACCAGGTGCCAAGCAGGCAGGAATGTACAAATTTCCAGACAGTAGCAGGTCTCTAACCAATCCCTCCACAGCAGTCTCACAAACCGGTGAACCAAAAGCCTCCCTCACCTTTATGCACTGCCAGTATGGGAGGAACAGCCTCTATCCATGTGTGCTAAGGCCCATGTTCACTGGAGTACTTACACTGTCTATCCTTGCTGCCACCTGAACTCTGCTCCTCCCTCCTAATCCTCATGCCATGGCACTTCTCATTTCCCTTGGTGTTTCTACTTACCGCCTCCGAGTTCTCTGTGCCTGTGGCCTTGCACTCCTGTCCTCTGGGACCTGAGTCTACTATTGGTTCATCCTACCACTAGGGCTGAACCTCTTAGGTGGCCGAACCCTCATACACGCTACTGGTCTCTCAGACACTGTAGGCTGCAGTTGCAGGTTGCTTTCTCTTGTTTTATTTAACCCTGTGATTGCCAGAGGGGTGTCCAAAACATTTCAGAGCAATGCACTGGTTACTCCTCTGGCACTCAAAAGGTTAATTATGTATTGCTGCAGCGGGTTGAAGGGGTTTTCTGCATTTTCCTCCATGTTTCATTTAGTTTGTAGGGGAAGGGGGTTCACTGTACTAGTTATTATATGATGAATTATCTTTTTATCTCTTGTTCTCTCCCCTCTCCACCCCATAGCTTCTCTCTTTTTCTCCCTCTTGCTTTTCCCCCGGCAGCCTTACAGTTCTTCATCTGACTCTCTCTCTTTACCCTGCTTCTCCTACTAGCCTCTCTCTTATTTTCCCCTGCTTATCCACCAAGACTCTCATTCTCCCTCTTCTCCCCCTCACAGACATACCCACAGACCTGGTCTCTGTTTCACTTTCTTTCTTGTTTTCCCCTCTGCTTCTTTCTTGTTCTCCCCTCTGCTTCTATTCTGCTTCCTTCTACTATTCACTTTTTCCCCTACGTCTTTCTTACTCCCCTCTTTCTCCCTTATGATTTTCTTTGACTCCACCTAGACTCAGTGTTGCTCAAGTCATAGTAGGTAGACTGTGTATGTGTTATTCGGTGGCTACCAGTGGGCAGTAGAACAAGACTGGGGTGTCACATAGTGTATGTATGTTTCTGTGATTACAGAGGACAGAGGAAAAAGACTGGGGTGTCAGACAGTTTAAGCATGGCTCTATGACTACTGGGGAATATGGACCAAAGCTAGACAGTGTATAAGCAGTTCTGTAGCTAAAACTGGGACAGAGAAACAAGACTGTTGTTTTAGTCAGTGTATGTGTGGTTCTGGGGCTACAATGGGACAGTGTAACAATGTGTGGATGACAGTGTATACATGGCTCTGTCACTACCAACTGACTGTGGAACAAGGCTGGGGCATGACACAGTGTGTACACAGTTATGTAGATAATAATGTGATAGTGAAACAAGGATGTGGTGTCAGGAAGTGGTTCTGTGAGTACTGCACTACCAGAGCAAGGATTGGGTGCCAAATAGTGCATGTGTGGCTCTGTTACTACTAGAGGGATAAAGCTGGGGTGCTGGCCAGTGTACGTGTTCTTCTGTGTGTACCAGCAGACTGTGGACATGGCTTGGACATTAAACTGTATGCACAGTTCTGTATCCAATATTGGGGCTGTACAACAAGGCTGTATTATAAAATATATGTGTGGTTCTGTGACTACTAGTGGAACAGCGGAAAAGGGCTGGGATTTTAGACAGCATATGTGTGTGTGTGTGTGTGTGTGTGTGTGTGTGTGTGTGTGTGTGTGTGTGTGTGTGTGTTTCTGTGGCTACCAGTGAGACAGTGCAATAAGGCTGGGTTGTGAAACAATATGTGTAGTCCTAATACAACCAGTGGACAGTCAAACAAAGTTTGGGTGTCAGTACATGTTTGTTTCTGTGACTACCAGTGGGAGAGTGGAACAATGTTGGGGTGCTGGCCAGTGCAAATGTGTTTCTATACCTCCCAATAGACAGTAAAAATAGCTGGGGTGTCAGAAAGTATGTGTGAGGCAAGATCGGTAAAGCAGACAGTGAATCTGTGGTTTTGTGGCAACCAATGAAATAAGACTGTAGTGTCAGACACTGTAAGTGTGGTTCTGTGAATAACAGTGGACAAATGCTGGAGAATCAAATTGTATGTGTTATTCTGTGAATACCAACGGGAAACAGAACAAGTCTGGGGTTTTGGAGAGTGTTTGCGTAGTTCTATGGCTATGAATGGGATAGTAAGACAAGTTTAAGGTGTTAGGGTATGTGTGGCTCTGTGAGTTCTAAATGGTCAGTATAACCAGTTAAGAGTGTGTATGTATAGAACTTTGACTACCAATGGACAGTGGAGCATGGCTGGGCTGTCAAACAGTGTATGTGTGGTTCTATGGCAACCAGCATTACAAGGAAACAAGGTTGGTGTATTACACAGTCTATGTCTATTTTGTGACTGTAACTAGAACAAGGCATTGCTGCTAAACAGTGTATGTGTGGTTCTGTGACTACCAGCAGACATTTGTAGCTTGATATGGACCCTACCATTCAAATACAGCTGAACTCCCTAAGAATCAACAGTAAGAGATGGATATGTGGATTATTTTCAGATACATAGGAATGAAAATGACTTGTGGTAAATGCATTACTGAGAGCAAACAAACCATAATTATGTACTTGTTCTTTGGCATGGCAACCCCTAGGTGCAGCCAATTATGTTTTTTTCAACTCTTGTGCCATTATAGAGGAGAGATATCCATTTACATATCTGTTTGGCCTCATCCACAGTCAGACCAGCCCCAAAACATCAGACTAATCTTCTCTACATGAGAGAGAAGCAGTCAACTCTAGGGGTGAGCATAAGGTCTCATTGTGTCCCCGTGAAAAGAAATCTGCAAAAAACCATGTGGTTCGTGGGAAAACCTGCTTTAAATAAAACCTTTAAAATCTTTGCCATTTCCGTCTATTGCAAAAATGTTTTGCTATTTTTTTTCAATGGCTACAAACTTTTTGTCCATTTACTTACAAGTACTTGGCATTTTCATGCCAAAAACGTGAAGTTTCCAGGAAGTTAAACACAATACAAGCAGCTAGAAAGAGAGAGGATGCTAGGTTGTTGTGCAGTGCTATCACTATGACCGCTAGATCCTCCTGCTGATGCTGAGGTGGAAGGGCCAGACTAGGGGTCAAAGGAGCCCACAACATCCACTGACCCTGTGATTCCCCTTCCTTCGGCATTGTCCCTCTAGGACATGATACTGAGGAAGGCAGTACTGGCAGCTAGCAGCAGTAATACCACTATCAGCACAGATCAGCTGCCTGTGCCTGCTGCTAGTACTACCAGTCTGCCTTCTTCACTTCAAGAGATGGCAAGTGTGACAGTAGGGTATCCTCTGAGACTCTAATAGAGCAGAAACAATTAATGACTGGTTGTGGTAATCATGATGAGTACAAACTACAAGATATTCTAAATGTAGCAGTAAGACAACTTAATCCTTCACCAATACCACATGAAATGTACTCACATTCTTCAGAAGCTTAATCCAGCCGCCAGGAATAATCTCCTGAACTGGCTCACACCCCAATCAAGTGTTCTTTATTCATCTCCGGTTAGACTCCATTATAAAGCAATATTTTTTTCTTAAAATACCTGACAACAGGATGGTAGATTAAACCACACCAACTTTTAAGATGGCTTTTTCCCTTTGACAGAGATGGCGGAACTGAATGCAAAAAAATGAGGTAAACATGTCTGATGGACGGACCATGGAGTAAGAACTTTTTTTATTCTGGTTACAGACAAATTCAGTTGCCACCACTTTCTGAATATCTCACCCTAATTCCTATAAATCAGTGTTTCCTCTGGGCTTGGGCCTAACAGAAGTATAAGTCCTACAAACCAGTGTTTCCTAAAAAGTCTAAGTTATTAACTGTCCCACCCAATCCCAGTCAACAACCCCCACCCAAAAAAAAAATCCCTTTTCAACTGATTCTTTCCCCAGCCTTCACCAACACAGGCACCCTCAGACCCCTTTTATACCATGTGTGTGGGAAATAAACTAACATTTTTTATGTGTTTTGTACAAATTCAGTGTTTCCATTGATTTCAATGCAATGAGCTAGGTGAAAAAAGCAGAAAAACTGCACTTTTCACAGGAAATTATTTTCCAGGCAAGAAGTGATGTTTTTTGCCAATTTTGGTTTGAGGTGAAAATTTTCACCCATCCCTGCTCCAGAGGGATGTCAGTTATGGGCCTCACTAGTGATATGCAACTGATGTCTTTTTAGGTACAGAGCAAGAGGTCTAGAGTGTGATCATCCCAACACTGAGAGCAAATTATGAATATATACTTATCAATTGCATGGTAAATACATATGTGCTGCCAATCATGTTAATTCACTGCTTGTGTCATTGCAGAAGAGGATTTTTATTTTGTATATCAGGATAGACAATGAATGTACCTCCAAAATGACAGAAACCCCTTTGGTGCACAAGATTGGTGCAGCTGATTTCTTTTGTTTGGCACACAGTGCAAGAGATCAATGTCTGTGTTACACTCAAATATGTAGGGCGAGAAAAAGAGTTGCTTTATGTCTATGAAATAGTAACCAGCCAGGTGCTACTAATCATATTTTTTCTACAGAGAATAAATAATTACTTGAATACCAGTTTAGTACCACCTGCAGGCAGTCTAACACAAAATGTAAATCGGCTGTACAGAGAGCAAGTAGTTCACAAATGATTGCCCTCAAATTATTGGGGAAACAAAATAACTGCAGCACATACTTTTTTTCTCAGTGGAATAATAAGTACTCACATGTCCAGAATAACCCGTCTATCCATATCTTAAGGATGCTAAAACCAATCAGCTTCCATCACAGGGTTGGAATAAATGGAAAAGTGCATGCAAATCCTTTCATTCACGTCAAAAGCTGCCATTGAGGGGAGCACTTGGAAGTCATTTTTTAGAGTTAAATAGCAATATGAAAACTTGCCACAAGATGGTAGTGTTGTACAGCGATCAACATTCAATAACAGAACAAGAAACAAAATAGTACAGAGAAACACTTTAACATTCTAGTTAAGAGGAAGTCCTCATTAAAGTATAACAACATATCTAAAAACCTACAATTATGTTTCAATTGTGATAGAATGCTTTTTATCAACACTTTTTATGGCTGTTGTTTATGTGATCTCTGGAAATAGTGGCCACTCCTGAGGTACTTAATTTCTTTGAAGCTACAGGTATCTGAAAATGGTGGCTTTGCATGCAGTGGGTTAAAATCCATATATAACGTTTTATACTTCTCTTCAGATAACTGAACAGTAACACCTAAAATGAAATAGTTTTATTTAACCCATTGAGTGCAAAAGGGAATCCTCTGGCACTTAACAGGTTAAATATTATTTACTAATAGCCAGTTTTTCTTTAAACAAATTCATAAAATGGAAATTTGGGAACATTTGTGAGTCTCTTATGTAGAGATGGGTGAAGCGTTTTGCCTCAAAAGAAAAACTTTTTTTTCCACTTTTCATTGAAATCAATGATAATATTGTATTTCCCCCAATATGGATAGTTCTCCTATGTATTCCCTCATGCTAAGGTATAAAAAGCATTAACAGTGTCCTACATGTTGTCAGTCTGTGCTTGGGAGAGAGAGAGAGCCACCTACACTTTGCTGCTAGCTAGTGTAAACAGGCAAAGAGATGGAGCTGGAGTTGCTTGAAAGGAGTGTTGGTGGTAATAAATACTACTAGTTGTTCTCTGGTTGTGGATGTGAAGGGAGAAAGCAAGTGAGGGCTGGGAGACAAGTACTATCAAGTGACCCATTTCTACTGTTGCTCCAGCCAAATGTCCCAGCCCCCTCCCTAGTGATACCACAGAGCTTACAATTGAAATGTAGTTACACTTGTGATACCACAGAGATTACAACTGAAATTGATCTACACTAGTGAGACAACAGAGCTTACAATTGAAATGGAGCTACACTACTCTGTAAACTGTTTAAAGCAGCAAGCATAAAACCGAGTGAGGATCTGGCCTACCAGCCTAAAGTTATGACTGGCCTGGGGCCAATTGCCCCCACCTGGGAGAATGGAGAGTTAAAAATAACTTAATATATAATACATACATACATACATCTACACAAAACAATTGTCTTAAAAGTGACAGTCAGACAGGTAGGGATATATTCCTTCTTACCTGTGTTGGCAGTGACTGAACCTCTACTGAAGTGGAGTAAATCCACAGAGAATGATTAACAAAGAGACATAATACATCATACATTAGAGACTGAATGCTATCAAGGTCTCAGACCCTACACAATGTAAGCATGGAGTTGGTTTGCTCCAGAATTGTTCCACTTCAACCTTTGAGTCCATGTGTTTGCAGGTGACTCTGTATTGTGCAAGAAAATATACAGGATATTTCTTCTGTGGGATTTGGGCAGAAGAGAGGAAGGAATGTGTACATAACAGATGACAGCAATTTTTTCCTTTTGAGTGCTATTTGCTTTAAGTATATGCACTTTTTTTTACTAAATTTAGCTGTGTTATGGTGAAAAATGCATTGGATTTTTAAGTGTACAGGCTATTTTTAGCTCTGATAAAGCAGCATTTTTGCTGCGAAACGTGTAAGAGTTATATAGCCTATTTTCAATTACAATAAACTTTTATTGTATTACACATTCAAGCCTCCACCTGTTCATTCAGAGGAAGTTCCTTGGTTTAACCCGAACGGAGATGGTGTAATTCTCCGTATGCCCTGATGTCAGATTTGTTGGTAACAACTATCTGACCTACACGTTATGTGAGTAGAAGCATTTTTATTTTATAATTTTTTTTATATTTTATTTTATAATCTGGTAGATTATAACAGTGTTATACTATTGTGGCGCTTTTCTTCTCTTTTATGGTTCTACTATTATCATATGCTGATTGCCGCTCGGGGAGAGCGTGTGAGAAGCTGCATACTTGAACAAACTGTGTATGGAAACAGTATTAATCTCCCAGCTGCCTTTGGGGTCAGTTTTGGTATATGCCACTGCTGACTTAAGTTAAATGTGAGTGCACCACTTAAGTGTGTTGGTGATGGCTAACTCATCTGCTGATTGATATACGCAGGGGCGCCCTGTTTGTTCTTGTCCCTTCTTCTTGTTACTATAGACAACAGTTTGCTGTTTCTGCTAAAGAGAAAGGAGACAGCAGCTGTCCTCTCATAACCCTTTCAGTGCCATAGGGATGTGCAGTGGAAATGGTAAAAAGATGCACTATTAATAACTAATTTCTGTAATTTAAACTGTTACTGGCAATGAAAAAGAAAAAAAAGTTGTAGACTTCAAACCCTGGTCTCAGGGCTTGAACAACCAGCACATTACCACAAGGCTATAGACAATGCTTTCTTCAGGTGTTAATAAACAGAAGCTTGCTTTATCCACTTGCATTAAAAGTGCTGAATATACATGCATATTGGGATTTGTAGTCCTATTTTAGTAGGCATTTCTCTATTTCCTGGCACTTCTCCTAGTGTCCAAATGAGATAAGTACCCATATTGTGCTGTGCTTGTGTTGGCACCCAGCTTGATGCAAAGCATCTGCTGCCAGAAGACCCCATACACACACTTGGCAAAGCAGAAAATGCTGTGCCAAGCTGAGTGCCTGATGTGATTAACAGATTAACTCTTTGAAGACCATAGGGTTATGGAACACATTGCTTTGCAGTGTATTGTACACCACCATGATCCCCAGATGGTTACTCAGGCCATTTAATATACTGGTCAAATACAATTGAACCAGTTCCCCCTTCTTACCTAGCCCAGAACAAGAGCCTGCCCCCTTTCCCTATGACATCCCTGTTAGGAGGTTATTGAAAAAATTAATAGGTGGAAAAAAATTTGACAATGGATAATGAGTGCGTCAAAGAATTAGCAAAGAGTGCCAGTAGCTCAGATGAGAGGTTGGCAGTGGGGGGGGGAAGAAGGAATAATTATTAGGAATATGGGATTGTTGAGAGCAAAGGAGGGAAAGCGAATGGAAAAAGTAGGTTCAGAGGTTGAAACTGGGCAGTAGATAATTTAAAATATAACTGGCACCCAATTGAGCAGATCAGTGAGGCAGACCTTACCTTAACACCCTGGTTGGCCCTACCACTGTGTTGATGATTGGTGTGACATGGCCATTTTGTGACAGTCTATGCAGAGTCAGTTATAAGGTGTGCATCTAATGGGCTGGTGTGGAGTGACTCAGGCTTTTGGGAGGGATTGTGCAGTCGTCTGAGCTAGATTTACATACAGTGTGAGGGACAACTGCATAGTATAAGGATGGCATTCATGATTTTGGTTACTTGTCAGTTCATCCCAATGTGCAATGCCTTAACAGGTAACCAGAAGCGTGATGATCATGTGCAGATGGAATGGCATATATGCTGGGTCTCTTTATTCAGCTTTTGGAAGTTAGTGTTTCAAGCCCATGTGCTTTGCATTACCACTAGTTCTGCCCCTGAACCTTGCAAATATGGGTGCCTGCTTGGCAAAGCATTCATTGCCAGATGAGACCCCATGCTTGGCAAAGAAGTGAATGCTTTGCCAAGCTGGGTACCTGATGAACATATGCACAGCACACAGGGCGCTTGTGTCATTTGGACACAACTGGGGCTGAGTCATGATTAAGCATTGTGAGAGAGAAACACATTGATGTGGAGCAGAAAATCAATATCATGGTCTTGGGCTGCGTGAGATAACACACACAATATCCCAGATATGTTACATTGTTTTGCTATACATCAATAAATGTTTTTATCTGTGCCATTGATTTGTATGAAAAAACAAGAACAAAGGCAGAAGATAGCTCACAGCGCTAACTCACCATAATATATGCATGTACTAAAAGAAGGATCAAGTGACTAATGTATAGATATCAGCAAGGAATGAGACAGTTCTCCAATCCCCCAAACATTAGGAAAAACCTAAAGTGTAAACACAAGACAAAAAACAGATCTGCTCTCCTCCATACCAATGTGCAAATGCGTGCCTTGTCATGGGCATCTCTACTAACACTATTAATAAATATGAGGATTTCGTTCCATATTTTGGCCAAAAAATGTAACGCTTGCCAACCCCGTCAAGGTACCTCAGTATCTGGCAAGTCCTAATCTAATGCACCTCTAGAGCTCTATCTAAATTAAAAAATATTTTTTTGGCCTATAAAGAGGGCTGGTGTATCCACAGTCCTCTTGGACCACTATCCACTCACTGCAGGACAACAACATTTTGTACCAGGTAAGTCCTTCTTTACACCTTTTTAAAATAGTTGTTTGTTTACTTGTTTTTAATTGCATACACTAGGATCCTCAAGCACTATACATACTATACTAAGGGGTCCCACCTACGCGTTTATTTACAACAAATTTCTGGGATATATATTTTAAATTTTGATAGGGGTCTATAGGTTCATTAGTTTAGGACTTGCCAGATACTGAGGTACAACAATTTTTGGCAAAAATATGTAACTAAATCCTCATAGTTATTAACAGTGTTATAAGATATGTGCGAGAGAGGATGCACATTTGCTCATTGGAGTGGAGGCGCACAGGTCTGTTTTTGTCTATTGATTTGTATGACCCATACTATTTGCAACCCAGTTGATATATCCAGAACATCTGCAAAAGTAATAAAAACCTCTTTGTCTGATGCCTAGGTACAAAATCCATTCCCAAAACACTAAAATGTTTAAGTTCCTTGAGTGCAAGCTAGGAAATGTCTGGGGACACAAGGGGCTTGATTTAATAAAATATGATGTAGGAACAAATTTAGTACCGACCGATATAATAAAATGGATAACTCGGTATTCAAAGGCCCACCAGATAAAAGCACACATTAGGCCACAGAAATGGTGACTAAACATCTGTTTTGTGTGTTAAGTTCCCAAAATGCTGCTAAATAGCAGCAATAAAGGGAACTTCAAAGTAAAAAAGTTAACTATCAGTGTGTGACATACTGTCAAGCACCGATCATTAACTTATATGTGTTAAACTTACCCGTCATCCACTATCCGTCTCCTTCTGTCTTCATTCTGTATTCTCTTTTCTTCTCTTCTGTCTTCTCTCTTCTATCTTCTTTCTTAGCTGTAAAAGAAAAATAAATATCAGTACATGTTTTCATCAAATTACCCGCACACTTCTACATAGTTTAACTTCTTGAGTGCCAGAGGGGTGCACTTTGTGCACCCCTGGGGCTCAAAGGGTTAAACCATGTATTAGTGTGTGGGTGAATATCAATACACTTCTAGTTATTTAAATGTTTCCAACTGTGTAAAAATAAGTATGACAAAGTTTGTGAATAAATGTACTTAGCTTTTCTTTGTCTCCTCTGCTATGTGCCCAGGGGATTTGAACAGAGACTGCCTTTAGATATAGGCAGTCTCTGTTCAAATTCCCTCTCAGCCATTGGGTGGGATGTGCTTACGCACATCCCAGCCAATGAGCTTCAAGCAACGCCACTGGCTGTGAGGGAATCTAACTGCTCCGCAAAGGATAAAGAAAAAGTCATATTGATTTAATTGGGGGGTTTAATTCCTTGAAAGCTAGAAGGGTCTCTAATGTATGCAAAACAATGCATGGAAACCTATTTAGCATTACTGGGGTTAGAAGCCCCATTAAATCAACAGGGATTTTTAATGGCTCCTTTAGTGCAGTTGGTTTGAACCAGAATTACTTCAGTTTCACTTTATACAAAAGGTCCATTTTTCACTTGTGAACATATTTACAAAGAAAACAGTTGATCCAAGCAATTTTCTTATATGCAATATAAGTGATGTTTCCTAATGTTCATTACACAAACAAGTTTTTTTAGAATATAACTTGGTTCTATGCCATCTTATAAGATCTTTCGTAGTTGTGTTTACATGCACCATCCTACAAGTTTATTTCTAAAACACTAAGCATATTTTTCTGATGAATGGCTAAAGTAACAGTCTTTTAATTATCTTTTTTTATTACTATTTAAATGAGGACAGGACTTTTATAACAATTTAAACAGAAGAGGGAGTTGACATGTGGAAAATTAGCAATAACTCCTACGAGAAGCAGTTGAGATTGCTGAAAGTTGCTTATGAAGTGAGAAACCTCGCTAATGATTGCTTTCTGTGATTCCTGAAACTAAAAAGAACTTTTATTCTTGTGTGTTTTTAACCTATTTTTGTTTCTTATAAATGTTCTAATATGTTGCTCAAACCTGCAAAAGGTTATATAGATATTGTGATGCGTTTCAGCCAATATGTGATCTATTAGATTATATACCTTAAATTCCCTCTCCTTTTGCTACATACAGTAACTCATTTAATTATGTATGATCAGATTTCTCAAAATGTTCATGTTTATTCTAGCATATACTTTTTTATGTTGAAAACTGTGTGCATTGCAGCAACAGTAATGTTGTATTAACCCTTTGAGTGCCAGAGTGGTACGGAATACATTGCTTTGTAATGCGTTCCGTACCACTCTGGCACTCAAAGGGTTAATAAAAATATACTGTATATACATTATAGTTCTCCAATTGATTAAAAAAAGAGCTCTTACACTACCCTAAGATGCTTCATTCAAAAGTAATTGCATCTCAAACTTATATTTCTAATTCAAATTGCAGTTTGTGAACTGGTTACTAAGTGGTAATGTGGCCATTGTTAACTTCAGAGGGTGTCTGTTGGAGACTGAAAACTGTTTCTAGCACAAACATACAATTTTGTGGTCTGATCATAAGATTGGTGATGTGATACATTTTGTATGAACCATCTACAATCACTAGAACTAAGCCTTATACACTTCCTGAGAAGTGCGAAGAACTGCCTTGTATTTGTGGAACACCAAAAAGGGTGGTTTACAAGACAAGGCATGAAACTCCACGAACAAACACTATCGCCAGGAGAAAAGCCATTTTCCAAGTCAGCATATGCAGAGGAATGGCAGCCAAAGACTCAAATGGAGGGTGCTGAAGGATGTCCAAGACCAAGTTAAGATCCCACTGAGGAGCAGGATGTCGAAAGGCAGGGCAAGTATGAGCAACGTCCTGAAAGAACACCTTGACATCTGGAAGGATAGCGATGCATCTCTGAAAGAAAACTGAGAGCGCAGAAGTGTGAAACTTAAGGAAACTCAAACCGAGGCCCTTATCCACTCTGTCCTGCAGGAAGGACAGGACCGTAGGAAGATCAAAATCCTGGGAAAGATTCTTATCAGCACACCAAGACAGAAAGGTGGACCAGACTCTATTGTAGGCTGTAGAGGAAACAGGCTTGCAGGCACTAAGCATAGTGGCCACCACACCAGAAGAGAAACCCTTCTTCATCAGTATTGAGGATTCAATTTCCATGCTGTCAGACTCAGATGGTCCACATCTTCCTTCAACAGGTACCCCTGCAGAAGGAGATCCGGACGTCAGAGAAGCCGAAAAGGCTCTGCCACTGAGAGATTCAGGAGCTCCAGAAACCAAGCTTGACGAAGCCAGTACGGAGCAGTTTCCGCAACACCCTGTGTAGCATGGGAATGGGAGGAAAGATTTACTCCAAAGGGAAGTGCCATGGGATCGACATGGCATCCACTGCCAGAGCTAGGGGATCCCTCCAGCGAGAGCAAAACAACGGAACATTCCAATTGTGCCTTGTCGCCATCAGATCAATGCAAGTCCCCACTACTGAACAATGAGACTGAACACTTCTTGATGTAGTTCCCACTCCCCGTTGTCCACTGTGTGTCAACTTAGGAAGTTTGCCAGCATGTTGTCTACACCAGGAATATGAACTGTGGAACATTCTTCTCTGCCCAGGTTAAAATAGCCTTGACCAAGCAGAGAGACTTCTTGTTACACCTTGATTGTTGATGTAAGCCACGGCTGTGGCATTGTCAGACTGGACTCTGACCAGGCATCCCTCCAGATTACGTGTCCAGTGGTGAAAAGCATGAAATATCGCTCGAAGCTCCAACACATTGATGGGAAGGAGAGATTCCTCCAGACACCACCGACCCTGGTCATTGCTGTGACCCAGGACCGCTCCCCAGCCAAAGAGGCTGGAATCCATCATCACAGTGGTCCAGAAGGATATCATTAAGTGTCAGCCATTCAGCAGATTGGAGAGGTTGAGCCACCATGACAGGTTCAGCTCCATGTGAAGGGGAAGAGATGCCGACATCTTCAACAGAACCTGCTGACCCCTGCACACATGGATCACAAACCTCTGAAGTTCCCTGGTATAAGCTATGGCAAACAGAACCGCCTCTACGGTGGAAATTAACTTCCCCACTAGGAAGGTCAGCTTCTTGACTGGGACTGGATCGTGAGCCAGAACAGCAGACACTTTGTGGATGATCTGGTGAGCCACTTCATCCATGAGAAACACCATACCCTGTATGGTGTAAAAAATGAGACCATAGGAAGACTAGTCTCTTAGATGGCACAAGGTCCGTCTTGTCCATGTTGAGGATCCATCGGTGATGGGTTAGTGCATGAATGCAGTCCTTGACCTGCTAATGAAGGAGTTCCAGAGAGGGGGCCTTCAGAAGCAAGTCGTCCATGTATGGAGTAACTCTAATGCCGTCCAGGAGGAGGACAGCCACTAATGCACTCAGGAAGCGATTGAAGACCTGAGGAGCTGTAGTTAGACCAAAGGGAAGAGCAGAAAACTGAAAATGCTCTTGGTCGCAAGCAAACCGGAGGTACTGCTGGCTCTTTGGATGTATGGCAATATGCAGGAATGCGTCCTGAAGGTCAGGAGAAGTGAGGAATTCCCCAGGAGACATGGCCGTGATCACCGTCTGCAGGGACTCTATTTACTCTACGGATGGAAGGTGTCTGGAAGAGCCTAGTGGTAGCACAAGCAGTGGTGGAAAACAGGTGTATTTGCAATTAAAGGAACACAGGCCTTCACTTTTGTCCACGAACGATCTCTGATTTAAGTCCATATACTTGCATATTCCTCCAGCTAGAGTGGCTTGATTCTATTCATATTGAGGAACTGAGGTCCTTGAGGTCCAAAATAGGACAACAGCCACAGTCTTTCTTGGAAACCACAAACAGGTTGGAGTAAAAACCCAAACGTATTTCCGGCACTGGAACTTTTTCCAGAATCTCCTTGTCCAAAAGGGTCTGGATAGCGCCTTGGAACAGACGGCGCTTCACCTCTCCCTGAGGAGTGTGAGAAGGAAAGAACCTGAAAGGGGGAGAAGAGGTGAAAGGAATCCTGTACCCTTCTGACACAACCTGCAAAACCCATGGATCCACCACGGTGTCTGTCCAGACACTGAGGAACTGGTGTAAATGACCACCCACTGGCACATGGGGCCCAGGGTTCAGCGAGTCATGCCAAAGAAAGTTTGGAAGCCTTGGGCTTAATGGAGGACTGCTTGGCCCTTCATTGCTGTTTGGGCTTGGAGGAGGAGAGCAGAGCCTGGGGAACCACCTGATTCTCGGTGTGCGCCTCAGCCTGAAAAGGACGAAAAAGCCAATTCCGCTTCGCTGGAGGCTTCTTCCTAGGTACTAAAGACAGCAAGATACTCTTACCCCCTGTGGCCTCACTAATGAGGTCCTTAAGCTCCGGCCCAAACAGAGAGGAGCCCTGAAAAGTTAAAGAAAGCAAGGCTTTCTTAGAGGTAGTGTCTGCAGACCAGATCATGCGCCAAAGAGCCCGTCTGGCTACCACAGACATGGTAGAAACTCTAGCCACCAAGCAGATGGTGTCAAAAATAGCAGCAGATACATAAAGCTGAGCCTCAGGGATGTTGGCAAGGAGCCGCAACATATCAGCAGTAGCAGCTCCCTGACGGACAGCCACAGTGAGCTGTTCACCCAAGCAGCGGTGAACGCCAGGCACAAGGAAGTACCAGCAGTAGCAAAGATGGACTTCAGGGAAGTCTCAAGCTTCCTGTCAGCCCAGTCATTGAGGACAGATGCGTCTGCCACAGGTAAAGCAGTGGACCGGAGCGTCCACCTTGGGTGGATGAGCCCATTGAGCTAATGCCACTTCAGAAAAGGGGTACAATTTAGCAAACTTCTTAGAAATAGAAGGCTTCTTGTCAGGAGCTTTCTACTCGTCAGATACAAAATGGTCAAGAGTGGGTTTAGGTGGAAAACAGGTATACAGCTTCTTAGGCTCCTGGAACACATCAGAGGGGTCCACAGGAGCCTCTGGAACCAAGGGAATGTTTAGCTTATTTAACACTGCCCTGTTCAGGCCCTCAACAGAGGGGTCAGGGTCACCCTCAAAGAGGTCCCCAAAGAACTGGGAAACAACCACCGCAGAACATTCCCCCTCATCAGAATCCACCAGTAGTTCCTCTTCAGAGTAGCTAGATACATCAGGTATGCCCTGCGGTTTTGGTAGGGAAGACCTGATAGGAGTAGGGGGCTGCCAAGACTGGAAGACCCCCTGTAATTTGGACAGAAGTAGTTGTAAGGTAGACCTTAGGTCTCTAGTAGTGGCCTTAAACTCTTGCATCCAAACTGGCTCTTGTGCATGGCTGGAGGTCCCTGGGGGAGACACAGGGACAACAGTGCATGCTGGGCATAAATGACCTGAGTACTCTCTAAGTAACCCTGATTGACATGAGGAGCAATGAGCAATGGGGACACAGACACCCCAGTATCCTTAGTCTTAGGTCTAGCCCCAAGCTCCAAAGGAGTTGACATCCTCAGAGTCAAAATGTCACAAGTATAAGGAAACAACCCAATACAGTTTGTAAGATTAAAATTTCACTCCAGAAATCGCTAATTTTCACTTATCTGGCAGGCAAAGGGTTAATCTGTTGAGGACAGAAGGAGAGTCCAAGCCCTGTGTAGGATATTCGTGTAGGGAAGGCAGAAAATGGCTGCCAAGACGGAAGCCAATCAGAAATGAGTGCGCAAAGCAAGTACTCATCGGAAATGTAGTTTTCCCTAAAAAAGGACCCTAACAGTGCCCGAAGCCCCCTAAGCCCCCCAAAGTACACAAAACATTGACCAGATGATAGAGCACAGGCAGAAAAACAAAATGAGCTGTCGCTGAAATCGCTACGTTGACTGGTTGCAGTGATATGTCCCAAACTGTAAAGTCCCATAGAAGTGAATGGAACATGGCGTCTATGCGGTAAAACGCACCTTAAAGGCTCAAAACTCAATTTTGCAAAATTTTACAGTAAAGTAAAAAAAGTTGTAAAAACACCACAAAACAAGGTAAAAGTCAAATAAACACCATACCCTGAAGGAAAAAGTGTGAAAAAAAACCCCAAAAAGATACCAGCTGGCAGACAAAGGGTTACATTTACCACAGAAATGCCACTCCAAACCCCCAACAGACATACAGACAAACCCAATGAGTGCAGGAGTATGTATTAGGAACTCCAAAGGAGACCTCTGTGCAGAGAGGAAATGTGGGACAAGTGGACCTCAGCACTCAAAGGGTCACTCACCTTTTCAGCAGGTCTTCTGTCTTCAGATTACCATGTGTAAAGAAGAAGCCTCAGTGGGCAACTCCTAGGGAAAGAACTTGTCAAACAAGATTTTCCCCCCAGGGTTAAGAGGTCCACCATAGCACCTGGAAACTGAGTAATGGTAATCCTCCTAATGGTGGTATTCCATATCTAACTGAAAACAAAAAATAAGCTAAAACTATGGCAGAACTGTTCTCTTGCCTTGTATCTTCATCAAGGAAAAAATCTTTCTGGATAGGAAGTGGCTAGATGCAACTAAGGAGAGAAGGTAGGCTCCACCCATCATTTTCTTCAAGAATTGTTCCTGCCTACTTAAAGGGGCGATCACCAACCCAAAGTTACTAGTAATCTATATTGGACGACAGAGAAAAAAGGTTTTAAATATGAATAACAAAATTAGCTACATTTTCTAAAATGCTCATGAAACATTGCAATGAAAAGGGATGAAGTAATAGGGGAGATAGTGGCAACACATGTTGCCGGGAGAAAAGAGAGGTATATGATAGAAAAGGGATAGAGATATGGGGAAAAGAGAAATTGGATGGGATATGGGAAGAGGGGAAGAGGTTAAAATGAAGAGGGAGTGGCAGGGGTGATGTGAAGGGGAAGTCAGGCCCAGGAATGGGGTTGAAGTATGATAGAAGGCATGTAAAAATAAGAATAGGTGAGGATGTGATGATGGGGGCAAAGAGACTCATAGACTGGTAAGGGGGTTATGGGTCATACCACAAATAGATATTAATGCCAACTCACATAATACCACAGAGTTAGCAGTCTATAATGAGTGACCAACAGATTTCGCTACAATCAGGGAGTTATCTAACTAGTAATCTGTGAGTGTGAGGGTTGTAATCTTGTAAAACTAGTAATCTGTGTGTGGGAGGGTTGTAATCTAATAAAACTAGTAATCTATGAGGGTTGCAATCTAGTAAAACTAGTATTCTGTGTGTGGGAGGGTTGTGATCCAGTAAAACTAGTAATCTGTGAGTGTGAGGGTTGCAATCTAGTAAAATTAGTAATCTGTGAGTGTGAGAGTTGTAATCTAGTAAAACTAGTAATATGTGAGTGTGAGGGTTGTGAACTAGTAAAACTAGTAATCTGCGAGTGTGAGAGTTGTGATCCAGTAAAATGAGCAATCTGTGAGTTTTGAAATCTAGTAAACCTAGTAATCTGTGAGTGTGAGGGTTGTGATCAAGTAAAACTAATAATCTGTGTGTGTGGGGGTTACAATTTAGTAAAACTAGTAATCTGTGAGTGTGAGGGTTGTGATCAAGTAAAACTAGTAATCTGTGTGTGCGAGGGTTGCAATTTAGTAAAACTAGTAATCTGTGAGTGTGAGGGTTGCAATCTAGCAAAACTAATCATCTGTGAGTGTGAGGGTTGCAATCTAGTAAAACTAGTAATCTGTAAATCTGAGGGTTGTAATCTAGTAAAACTAGTAATCTGTGAGTGTTGTAATCTAGTAAAACTAGTAATCTGTAAATCTGAGGGTTGTAATCTAGTAAAACTAGTAATCTGTGTGTGAGGGTTGTGAGCTAGTAAAACTAGTAATCTGATAGTGTGAGGGTTGCGATTCAGTAAAACTAGTAATATGTGAGTGTGAGGGTTGCGATCTAGTAAAACTAGTATTGTGTGTGTGAGGGTTGCAATTTAGTAAAACTAGTATTGTGTGTGTGAGGGTTGTAATCTAGTAAAACTAGTAATCTGTGAGTGTGAGGGTTGCAATTTAGTAAAACTAGTATTGTGTGTGTGAGGGTTGTAATCTAGTAAAACTAGTAATCTGTGAGTGTGAGGGTTGCAATCTAGTAAAACTAGTAATCTGTGAATCTAAGGGTTGTAATCTAGTAAAACTAGTAATCTGTGTGTGAGGGTTGTGAGCTAGTAAAACTAGAAATCTGTGAGAGTGACGGTTGCAATCTAGTAAAACTAGTAATATGTGAGTGTGAGGGTTGCAATTTAGTAAAACTAGTATTCTGTGTGTGAGGGTTGTAATCTAGTAAAACTAGTTTATTCTCAGTGAGTCAGCAACAAAAATAAAAAATAAAAACAAATGTTCATTAAGTGTTCTTTTTAAGTTACCTCCTGATGTTTAGCCTTAATTTATCTCAGATTTTTATATAAACCAAGAAATATTTCTTACCATTGCCTAATGGATCAAGTAGGCTTTTTACAAGACTTAACAAGATGTGAACAAAATTCCTACAAGGGCAACAACAGTATCTTAGTCTGAAAAAGCATGCATTTTTCAAGCTCTGATCTACAAAGCAACCACAGTGATGAACATACACATCTTCAATAAGCATACCATATTCATGTCCAGGCTTCAGAAAAGGGTGCTGTTAATTGGAAAATAGTTCTGGTTGGAGTATAAATTGCCTCATCCCAAGTCCCTTCTATACTAGATTTATCATACTGTGCTATCACAGAGATAGAAAGGGAATAAAGAAGTCTTACATGTGAAATTATTTTCACTGTATTACACATGGACATCATACCTTTGAAAAATAAAATATTTTTTGCATTTATCTTCCTTGTCTGAGTTCGTTATTTTGTAAAATTCTGGCATCCCTGGGGAAGGGTGCTTTATGACAAACCTTGCAATCTTCTCTCCTACCTAGGACAGGAACTATATATCAAAAGTAAAAAGAATTCACTGATATATGGAACATAATTTTCTATTTTAGTTAGTGAAATAATCTAAGGCACATCTGAATTTAAGGTGAAACTATCCTATATAATAATTCGCTAGGATGTTTGTCAGAAGCCATCATGCGCAGTAGAGACTGCCTGAATGCACAGAATGCTGGGAGCACAGAATGCTGGGAGTTCTGTGCTGGGAGCATTCTGTGCTTTCGGGCAGTCTCTACAGTGCATAACTGCGTCGGCGGAAGGACGCAGACCAGGACCGGCCTCTTAATCCTTTGAGTTCCAGAGGGGTATGCAACGCATTGCAAAGCAATGCGTTGTGTTGCGTACCCCTCTGGCATTCAAAGGGTTAACATCACCAGGACCTTGGCCCATGTACGCGGGCTTTTACACTAGTATATCTATATAGATATGTATTCACAACATCAGCACTTTGCCATTCATTAGGAGAACAATATATCAGATTATTGTTTAAATGTTTTTAGTGATACAGCATTGCCAATATTGTAAAACAATTTGTTTTGTTTGTTTTCTATTTATATAGCAATGAGACAGATATTGCAGTTATATTGATGGAAATATATTGTTTTGTTCAAAAGAGTAACATGAAAAGGGCTTTTATTCTTCAAAATCTTGCCCAAAATGTAATCCATATGTTGCAAAATGAATACACGAGTGTGCTTAGTTACAGACAGTGCTTTATGTTTTAGAGGCAATCAACATGTTGTTTAAGACATAATCCATATTTATGAAAAGAAAATGGAATGTTCACGTACAGAATGCCTATAAAAGTATATACCACATGATCCACCACTATAAAAGTATATACCACATGATCCCAGATGGTGGAATGCTTTCTTCAAATTATCAGTATGTCATTTTAACAAAGTTCATGGATGATCAGTTTATATACAATTTCTGGTAAACAATAACTAACCTCTAAAAAATGAAAATGGTATATGTAAAACATCTTGTACTACAAGTTAGCATGTTCAGAAGTCCTATGTTTGTTTCAAAAAACAAGTATTTTAGTCATAAATTTGCTATCTAATGCCGTTTTCACTTTCAGCAGAAAAGGCAGCCACAGAGTGTACAAGATGTTGAGGGGTGTCAAGGCTGTGCTATCCACTCCCAAGTCCCCTCCCTTACTATGACCAGAAAACCCTAACCCTATACATTTTGCCCTTGCACTTTGGATAAGTTCTTAAATCTGTCATGGATAAAATGTCTATGGAGGCAGACATCAAATTTGATGGCATTTTACTTAACCCTTTAAGGACCAAAAGGGTGTGCAATGCATTGTTGAGCAGTGTGTTGTACACCCCTCTGGTACTTTAAGGGTTGATCATTTAACACAATGCATTGTGTACCCCCTTCTGGCACTCAAAGGGTTACGATTACCAAGTGCAGCCGACATAGTTTGTGTCCTGTGTCCTGCTATGAACATCCAGGACTGATTGAAGATGTTTTCTCTTGAACAAAGACACATAGGAAAGGTTTGATGGGGCCATTAGGATTTCAGGCAATAATTTGGTAAGTGGAGGACAATAAGAGTTGCTTCTGTTCCTTTAGTATGGATGGTATTTTCCCAGTTTATTTTCCTAATAAATAGTTTAGATAATAATAATCTGGTCAGTTTATATATCATGTTGGGCAGTAGGGATGGGCGAAACTTTCTGCCTCAAACTGAAATCGGCAAAAAATGGCACTTTCCGCTTGGCGAAAAATTTCCAGCGAAAAGTGCAGATCTTCCGCTTTTTTCCACTTTTTTCACCCATTGAAATCAATGGGAACATAGACATTACATACAATACATTACAAATAATATTTAGTTTCCCAAAGGCATTGTATAAAAGGGGCATGAGGGTGCCTGTGTTGGTGGGGTGTGGGGAAAGAATCAGTTGAACAGGGAATGTTTTTGAGGGGTTGTTTACTGGGATTGGGGGGCACTTAATAAAAATTTTTTTAATTAAAATAAAAGAAAATAAAAACCATAAGACATGGTATAAAGGGGTCTGAGGAGGGTGCCTGTGTTGGTGAATGAATGAATCATTTGATTTTGGGGGGTGTTCTTGAATGCTATTGGGGGAACAGTTAATAAAAAAATAAATCAATAAATAAGACATTTGTATTTAAAGTGACAGAGACAGGAACCCCCTGACATAAGCTGCCCCTGGGGTGGACTGATACTTGACTTGATAGAGTATTTTGTAGAGGATGATTTGCTTGATTTTTTGTTAGAAACCTTTGTAGGACTTAAACTTATTAGAGGCCCAAGCCCTGAAGAAACATTGATTTGTAGGACTTAAGCTTGTTTGGCACAAGACTTAAAGGGATAGTAATACTTCATTTTAACTTTATTTTATTTTGTAGGCATTAAAAAAACATGAAGAATGATACAAGTCTTATCTCTCAAACCTTTATGGTTTATGAGATATTCACAAGCAAAGTTCCCCTCCCCGTCCCTTTTTCCTAGTGTAAGCCATCTCTTCTCAGATGTGAGTCTGGTTGTATGACAGGACAGATAACAGAAGGGGACAATTTTCTTTGTATGAAAACAATGAAAGCCCTTCCCCCCTTGACAAGTTTTTCAGCTTTTTCCATTATCTTAATTGAAGATTGTCCCTCTCTGCAGTCTACCTGGGCATCTCCCTTCTGATCTGGTTGAACAGGGGGGGGGATACTTTGTTTGTGAATATCTCTTAAACCATAAAGGTTTCAGAGATAAGACTTATATCATTCTTCATGTTTTTTAATGCCTACAAAATAAAATAAAGTTAAAATGAAGTATTACTATCCCTTTAAGGAAACATTGATTTGTAGGACTTAGGCTTGTTAGAAACAAACCCGCAAAACATTGTTTATTTTTTTGTAGGACTAGTTTTTATTTATTTTTTTTTAAACACAAGCCCTGAGAAAAAAAATAAAAATGTCCTACTGGCCTAATGCCAGCAGGTCATGTTGGCCAGTGGCCACTGTCAAATGTCCTCCTGAGTCCTGAGTTGCAACTGCTGTTCGTACTGCTGCTGCTGAGTTGTTTAAGCAGCAGGATGATTAGGCAGCTAAAAGAGAATGGGATCAACAATAGCAGTAACATGGAAGATGGATGATGAAGGTTCCATTTGCCATGACTGGCTCCAGTGATGCGCCTGAGGCAGTAGCAGCAGAATAAGTAGCCCCCAGTATTTGTGGAAAAAAGAATAAGCTGGCCATTCAATCTTCTCCACCTGTCCCTCCTCCAAAATCATCATGGGTGTGCTTTTATTAGAATATATTTCTTCCCTTGAGAGTAGGATCAGTGGGTCTCCTCAGCAACTGCAATATGCACAGTATGTGTGTGGTAAATAACATCTGGGGGCACAACTGTATCCAAACACCATGACACCCAAAACCAAGTACTGCCGCTGTCACTGTACCCCTTCGACCAGACCCCACTAAGAACACATGACAACTTGCTGACAGTATAATACTAATGATGAACATTCCCCTGCCTCCATCTTAGCAGATTCTGTGGGATGGAATCTCCTCAGATGCCGCTTGATGGCCTGCTATCGATTCTCCTCCACCACACTGGCATGTGTTGTCAGTGAAGCACGCAGTGTGCAATGGGTAGAGACGAACTGACATATCCTAACATCAAAAGAGTGGCTATCATTTGGCGGGGTAGGGCACGATGAACGAGGTGGATTGGTAAGAGATGTACTTGTTACCCTAGAGGATGAAGGTGATGTTGATGGAGAGCTAGTTGTTTCGCTCATCATGGAACTTCCAGTGTCTTTCTGGGTTCTTTATTCATCCTCCTCTTTGATCACCACCTTTCTGGAGAGTCAGGGGGTACAGTAACAGTGGTGCTAGATTTCTGGAATGGGTGTTTGGCTTTAACAAGTTCGACATAAGTGTCATGGTGTCTGTGTTTCATGTGTATTATCAGGGAGGTTGTGCCAAGGTGTGTTCCCTTCCTTTCCCCTTCTCACTAACTTGTCACAAATGTTGCACTGTACCATTGATGATGATGACTGTACTGTGCCTGCCGAAAGAGAATAATAGTCCCACCCCCATGACTTCTGGGGGGAGGGATAGGGAACAGGTGGAGAAGAATAGCCTCTTTCTTCTTCTCCTCCACATTCCCCTTCACTTTCTGTGGCAGCGGATAAAGTTGCTGCTACTACCTCAGTTTTAGCACTGCAACTAGGACTAGGAGTATTGCTGGTGCTGGCAAGTAGAACCTGTCCTAGTCCCGCATTACTTGTTGACCCCATTCCCACTGTGTCCATGGTGGTCTGTGGCACACTAGCCTACACCTCAGCACCCTGCTTTCCTTTCATCTCAGCAGCAGCAGGAATTAGACCAGTTGCAATTTTTGCAAATTTCAAAAGCTGATTGCTAGTGGTGGTGGTGATGCCCATCCTCATCCCTGTCTCCCATTCCTTCTCACTTTCTGATAAAAATGCCATCAATTTCTCTTCCACCCCAGCTTCTCCAACACCACCACCACTAGTCCCTACATGATGCTGCTCTATTCCAGACATCTCACTGCTGCTTGGAGGAGGTGACGAGCAATGTGATAGAGGGTCCCCTTCTGTCACACTTGGCACAATTTTCTCCCACTCCCCCCCCCCCCCCTGAGTACTACAAAAAAACACTAGCAGTAGGCAAAGTATTGGTGGCAGCAGGTTCAGCACTGGCAGCAGGTACAACACTAGTGTCAGCACATCTGGCATTAGGTACAATACTAGTGGCTGCAGGTACAGCAATGGTGGCACTGGCAGCAGGGAAAACTCATCTGGCAGCAGGTGCAGCTCTAGTGGCTGCAGGAACAGCAATGGTGGAACTAGTAGCAGGGGCAGCACGTCTTGCAGCAGGCACCGGCAGCTGACCTGTCTTGCTCTCACTAGTACTACCCTTTTCTCCCTCCTTTCCCATTCTCCCTCCCTTCTTATTAAATTCCCCAAGATCCCTTGGGGTGATTTAGGAGGATTGGACAGCATTGGTTCAGTACTGCTAGTCACTTACTCCTCAGACTCAGTGGACACATAAGGGTCCTTCCAGTTCCTCCTTTTAATATTTTTAAACCTGCATATAGTGATAGGAGTCACTATAAGCCTCTCCTGCCTCAATTTTTGCTAAATATCACAAGAGAACAGCATGTCTATCTCTCTCTGTAGCTGCTTCTATTGTGTCCACCTTCAGCGAAAACGCCACCTTTTTATAGCGGAAGTGCGAAAACAATGTAAATCAATAGGCGGAAACTTTATATCCATTGAAAAAATGGCGAAAATTTTTGGCCAATGGGCAAAAGATGTGAACATTTTAACGGCTAGTTTTAAAGTGGATTTTCCAGCGAAAAAGTGGATAACAATGTGGTTTTCGCAAAATTTCCCGCGGGAACATAGCGACAACTTTCGCCCACCCCTATTGGTCATTTTATTTAATAACTTTCTCTGTATGTATAGGCTAAGAATATTTTCATGCCAGACAACAGAAGGTGGGGCTGGTGGGTGCAGTTATATAATGAATAGAGCTTTGGTTACGGCTGTGGGTAGAGACACTTAGATTGCCTTATCGAGTTGCACCTGAGGTGACTGACAAGCTGATATTTGCCCGGTACAGATTGGACATCTGTTCTCACAGTAATAGATTTGTGATGGACCTAGTTGAATCCTATTCAAAAATGAACAGATATACATTCTGACACAAGAAAATAAACAAGAATAAGCGTGGAGGCTTCTTTAAAGATCCTGAGACTGGGCATGCCGGCAGTACACACTGCTCAGTTGTTTAGGCCTACATTAGTGCACGGTTAACCTTTTAGGTGCTGGTGAAATATTATTTGTAATTGAGTATTTAGCTTTGTTGATAGCTACACCAATATACAGCCGACACTCTAAATTTGTATTCGCTGCACTCATACCTTGTTTTTTAAACAAATGTTTATTCGTAGTAAAAGTTAAGTTTTCTTTTTTCCCCATATATATATATATATATACCTCCTGCAGGTCTTTTTCACGCTGAAAACTGAGTGCTAGTACAGCAAGGTTCTATGTGCCTTATTTTTCCTATTTGGAATTCCCCTGTAGCACCTGTGTAGGAATTGAATATTTCATGTTTCAGAAGAGACAATACACACTGGAAGAACCCCTATTAATAGAAAAAGAAAAACAAAGTAATGTGGACTAACATGGGAGTTGCTAGGTTCCCAAAAGAGGGGATTAAGTCAAACTAATGCATTATTAGTGTGCTATGCAGACCATCTACACAGTTGCTGACAAGATGCAGGGCTTTATGAAAAAGACCTGAAGCCGCAGCACCTTTAGTCATAAGCTTGCTAGTTTCAATATGGTACCTCAGTCCAGACTCGTAGGAATAAAAGACAAACAAGTGGCGCTTTCTCAGCAGAAAACAGTAGTAATGTTAGCTTAACACTTTAGGTGCCAGAGGTTACGCAATGCATTGAAAAGCAATACGTTGCGTACCCTCTGGTACTCAAAGAAAATACATTACACATTCTGCATAAAAACTTTTAGATTTTGGTCAGGTGTCCAAGGTCATTTCAGGTGTTTCTCTAACTCTTTTGGGTGCCAGGGGGTATCCAATGCCTCAAAACAGGAAATGATGTATGGTTTGAGAATTGTGTGGCTGCACCACATTGAGGCTGATATACTAAGAGGAAGTAGAAAAAAAAATATTATTGACAAACCAACAGCACCACAGGGAAGAAATACAAATTTCCAAATATTCCCATTGATTTAATTTTTTTTTTTTTTTTTTTTTTAACAATTGTGAATTCTGAAGTGGTCTGAAATACATTGCTTTGCAATGCATTGGAGATCTCTCTAGCATTCAAGGGGTTATACACCCAATTTAAATCAATTTGAAATGTATTATTCCCTATGGTTCAGTTGGTTTACTCCAGAATCAGTTGCATCAGTCTCGCAATAGCCAATCCTCAATCCTATACTCAGGGACCACCAACAGGTTATGTGTTTAGGATTTCCCTGCTTGCATACAGGTGAATTAATCAGTGGTTCAGTCATTTAATGAACTTACCTGCACAAAATCAGGGAAATCCTACAGATGTGGGGCTGGATTCTATTACAGGATAAATGTTAACACCTGTTTTATCAAAAATGATCCAATTGAAGTCTATGGGGAAACCTGGAGATAAAATCAGAGATAAAATTAGCACCTGCAATAGAATCCAGCCCATGGTCTGCTGGTGATCACTCAGGATAGGGCTGAGAACCAGTGGCCTAAATTACACTGCTGGCGATAAAGGTCACTGGTGTTATTTCAAAAATTATTTTTAAAGGGATAGTAATGTTTCATAATAAAAGCAGCTCTAATTAATCATCATAGTATTTGGACTTTGGAGAGTGTTATTTCAATTCTGTCAGAGCTGTAGTCCAAGAGTAATTCAATGACAAAGTATCCCACTCCCGCCCCTTTTACTGATGTAACACTGCTCAGCCAGATCAGAAGGGAGGTGCCCAGGTAGACTGCAGAGAGGGACAATCTTCAGTTAAGATAAGGGAAAAACCTGAAAAACTTGCCAAGGGGAGCAGGGCTTTCATTGTTCTAATATAAAGAAGCTTGTCCCCTGCTGTTATCTGTCTGGTCTATGGACTGCATTCCACATCTGAGAAGAGATTGCTTACACTAGGTAAAAGGGGCGGGAGGGGAAACTTTGCTTGTGAACATCTCTCAAACCATAAAGGTTTGCGAGATAAGACTTATATTGTTCTTCATGTTTTTTTAATGCCTACAAAATAAAATAAAGATAAAATGAAGTAATACTATCCCTTTAAGTCTATTGGGCAATTTGTAGAGAAGACCGGAAATCTAGGAAACACAGTTTGAGGTAATCATTTTCTTTATTTAAAGGAGCAGTAAACTTTTTTTAATGAAGAAAAAAAGTATTTTATATGAATTTTGCTTCTGGGTAATATGGATATGTTTACTCCTGGACAATTTGTTGTACTTTTTTGCCTTAACCCCTTGCCGATAAGGGTTTTTTACACTAGAAGACAAGAGCAATGTTTGCCTTTTTAGTATGCCTTTGTTCATACTTTTCCACTAAGTTTGTATGATATACACATTTTTAAGCACAAGTAGGGCTTTCTTTTCCTACCACATTTTTATGGATAACCCACCATTTAATTTGATAAGAATATAAAGAAATGGAAAAATAAAACAACAACATTTTATAGGTTTTCCTGTAGTAATTTGTATTCAGTTAGTTAATTTTTCACAGGGATTAGATAAAGCATTCAAGTCTCCAAAGTGTCCCTTCTTAAGGGTTACTGTGCCTCTGAGATTCAAATCCCTATGTCCCTCTTTCCCTGCCTGGTGTTCCTCTTTTTGGAGATCAGACTGATGCTTGTTTAAACTTCAGTATATGTAATTATAAATTAGGCTGTGTAAATAAAATACTTTGGTCCTACTCTAAATTATTTATTCAGTAACAAAAAGACATGGTAGTAGGTCAAGTGACCAAACTTGATCTACCCCTAGTCCTGCCACAGAGCCTCCAATTAAAAGTGTAATCCTTTTTGACCATTTAATCTTCTTGGCAGCTTTATTTTCTGCTTCCATCTTCTTCACAATCACAGTGAGGAGGGGAGAGGCAGAGAACACTGACAAAGGCAAGATTTATATACATTGCTTTTGTCATGTGGCTCCACTGACAGCATTATTGCTGTAGAAGGGATCACATGTGCAAAATCACTGGGGAAAGGTGGATACTGACTGCTCCGGTCCTGGAGCAGTCAGTTACAGCCTCCCTGCAATCATTAACACTTGATGTGCCAGACGCATCATCAATCCTTAACCCCTTAATGATCAATGACATGCCAGGACCGTCACTGCTGTCTGGCACTTAAGGACCAGTGACAGTCGGTTCTGGCCATGCGCTGCTGCACATCGCTAAAAAAAAAAAAAAAAAATGCCCCGTGGCCCATAACTGATGGCCGCCCATCACGTGGCTGCTCTTTAAGGGGGTTAAGGAATGGATACCTTTGAGGGTCCTGGCACATCACCTAGAGTTAACAGGTTAAAGTGCAGTTCTATATTGTGGTTACTAGTTAGCGTTGTTTTAGCACTTGCTATGGAAAACCATAGCCTATGACTCAAGTTCTCCTACAGATTGCATTCAAAAATTGCTTTTTGTGCCGCTAGTGCTGTTACTAACAGCTTGACTTAAAAAAAAGACAAAAGGAGACAAGATGCTCCCTGTGTGGAATTTTCTGGACAAGAATAAATCACCATTATCATATATACTCAAAAGGTGTATACTCAAAAGATTAATAGCTGGGAGTTAACATATGCAAGACCCAGCAATAGAGGTGTTACTATCTCTGTCTCAGACATAGCTTTGGCTCTCTTATTATGTAGATGAAGTAGATCAAGGCTTCTACTTAAAAACACACTATAGAAATCCAGAAACAAATAAATGGCATCAATAGTATAGTACTGTATTGTGATATCATAAGAAATAATTTCAAATACATGCTCTCACATGACGATGATATCAGTAGGGAAATAATCCCATACCACTAACTAAACAGGCCAGAAGAGAACATAACCCATCTCCGCTTGATAGATTGCTGTACACTCTTGGATTGTAGTAAGGAAGATGGATGAGGAAGGCGTCTCTCTACACGTACATTCATATCAAAATAAAATGTATTAAAATAACACACTATTTTACACAAAGTGGTATTGACTGAATAAAACAATAAAATGTTAAAATGTTACCTGTTACACACTGCTTTATCAAAGATTCTGCATAAAGGGTGAGCAGTCATTAAAAACCCTTTTAAATATATCCTCTTCAAATATAACTGGCGGCCATTATTCCACCTCTGGTATTTCACTGACTCACAAAAACAAGCCTCTCATGATGTCACCTAAACATCAAGGTAAACTATCATTGGGATCACTCACACAGACACCCCAAACCCAGACTGGGGTGCCAGCACACACAGCCGCCCATGGCATACAGCCAGAAATTAAGAATAGTAACATACAGCAACACTACCTGAAATCAATTATTATATGAGAAAAACAAAAAAAATATGAAAATCTAATTTACATTATAAGTAATAGGTAAAGATGAGCCGAGATGTAGCTACACTAACTGCAGCCTCCCCCAAGACCACAGAACTGATGCAAGAAAGACCAATATTTAACTGGTTCACAAATACGAGCCACTCAGGATGTCACTTAAATATCTATATGGTATATCACAGTTGGAATCATTCATTCTCCCCCTACAACATGGACCAGGGTGACATCCCACAGTTAAATATTCAACCAATTAAATATTGGTTCTTTCTCTCATAGGTCCTGTAGTTTTGGGGGAGGTGGCTGTCGGTGTAGCTACATCTTGGCGTGACACCGCTGTTTTGAGCTTATATGGTGGTGGTGATTTATTTGTGTTTCTTTGTTGTGATATTACAATTCAGTAATATACTATTGGTGCCATTTTTTTGCTTGGTTTTGAGTTGCAATAACAAATAATAATAAGTGTTAGAAATACCTTTATTTTACCAGACAAGAACATCCTTATAGCATATATTTTTTAATTTAAAACGTTGACTGCATCTTTAATTTTCCAGTTTCAGCTGACTGCAATAGCAGCAGTACTGTAGTTCTAGGAAAATAAATCTAGCACCCAAGATAAATTGTGCCATCACTCTAGCTGGTGAAAATGACAGAAAATGACAAAAAACATGCATGTTCAATGCATTTAAGTATTTATTTATTTTTAGTGAATAACAAGTTTTTTTTTCCCTTCAAACTTTCAAGTTGCTGGTATAAATGTAAACATGCTTCAGTAATGTTAGTTTAACCCATTAAAGGCCAGATGAATATGCATCACATTGTTCCATAATGTGTTGCACACTCCTATGATCCTTACAGGGTTAAGGTTCACAGTACACAAGTTTATGAACAATTACAATATGTACATTATGAGGTGAGGTGACTGGCATTGGCACTCTAAATGCGAGGTCATAAATTATCATATATCAATGTGATATACTGTACATATTAATATACATTTGATTTGGAATAATGAAACCATGGAAAACAAGAGATTGTTAAATGCAGTGGAATACAGTTTTCTATTTATATTAATATACTTAACGTTTGTCTGCTCATAACTGCTTTTCTATTCAGGAACATTTGAACTCATTTTAATGCAATGTTTTACCCACAGTTAACACTTTATATGACTAAATAATGTTTAGCTTTGCTGTAATATCAGTAGAATTTTTTTGTCATGACTTTATTGTTGCACATGTGCTTCATGTTGATGATAACAGAACCAAAAGATAAAGGACAGAGTCATGAAATAGCATTAAGAGCAGCATATCAAAAAACTCAACCCCACAGAAAAATGAAAAAAAATCCCATGCAAAAATAAGTGAAAAATATTATATCTCCAATATCATCTACATATTGGATGGTGCAGGGCCAACTGCACCATATCCTAAACTAGACTTGTGCATTCATTTTGGAATGAATGCAAGATGTGATGAAAAGTTCATGTTTTGTGACATTTGGATTTAATTAAGAACCAAATGACACAGAACACGCAATTCCAGAAACACGGACGACACATTCAACACTTTTATACACATTCATTCATTCACATGCATACTTGCATGCTTAGACACATTCACAGAAGTTTAAGACTTACCTTGATGTCAGAGGTCCAATAATTGGCTAGCTGGAGCGGTTATGTTATGTGTATATGTGACCCCTCCAGCTAGATGCTGATTGGCAAAGAGGTGAGGTTACTGCAGGGCAGGTGTCTTGTGTAAACCCAGGGATAGCTATATAAAAGCCAATCCCTGTTCAATTCTTCCACTTTCTGGCTTAGTCAATGGCCCAAGCAGGATTTACAGGGTGTTTTTTTATCTACTGTATATGCGACTGAAGAGACAGTGGTGGTAGGGTAGTACTTTTGTTTTTATTATTTGATGTTTTTAGATACAAGATGCTGGAGGATCAGGACATTGAGGACACCGCCGGATCCCAGACATCAAGGTAAGGGTTGTGACTGGGGGGGAGCTTAGTTAGAATTTTGGTGAACAAATTTTGTTTATTAATGAAGATCTTCACCAAAATAATTACTAATTGAATGACATTCCTTTCATTCAAATGGGTAAAGAAACATGTACTGAATCATTCAGAAGTAACAAATTATTTTGCTGTGCACAAGTCTATCCTTAACTAGTCCCCAAAACTGGGGATATTCGAAACGCTGTACAATATCTCAATACTCTACATTTTTAAATTATTAACATAATTAGGATATGTACCATCATCCTTCTCAACTTCATTATTAATAGTAGTGCTATGTTTTCCAAAAAGAACTATTAATATAAACTCAATCTGGGTATTTTCTGTGAAGGAATAAACTTTTATATGTTTCACTTTAGGATATCTACAGTTACACATTTATATTGAAAATTTAAATTGATTGTTGTGGAGGTTATCACTTCCAGGATGAAAGTATATATATGTACATATGGTTATAGCTGATCTACCCTTGACAGGTCATAGTGCAGAAAACTACCCCAGAGGGGTTCCCCTTGGCCAGTGGTTTCACCTTTCAATTGAGCCACTTAGTAGCTGTGCCAGGACAGCTGACAGGGGGCATTGGTATTATTTATTTTACAATGTCTGGGATGCTTGTCGCACCACATACTATTTCCTATCTGAGATAAAACTGATTTACTATCTGAGCCAGTAAAGTCAGGTGCATAGTAGGGGATGCCCTGAGTGCAACCCAGTCTCTGTTTTGCCTACTGGAGATATCATGTGCAGAGCAATATTTTCTACTATATATCTCTATAGTCACACACATCTATAGAGCTGGATACCACAGTAGATTTTTAATTATGTGTTTGTAAGTTTTTCATCTGTGTTAAAGCAGAGATACAAGTGCCCCTCTATTAATGGTTAGTATAGCGGTATTCATTTAAATACTGTTATAATGTTTATTAAGTGCAGGCATTGTATGGAAACATAAGGTCTTCTAAGACTCACCTCAGGATGACATTGCAGACACATTGCCCCATAGGGATCATGTGCCTGCGCTGTCCAACCCTGTCTCCTCACTGATTATTTGCCAAAGGGGGTTGCATTGTACAAGCAGAGACGGACAGCGCAGGTGTACAGATCCCTCTTCAGTGCTGTCATCTTGAGTTGAGTTTCATAAGAACGTATGTTTCCATAGAACGCCTGTTCTTAATAAACAATATAACAGTATTTAAATGATTATCACTATACTAACTATTAATAGAGGGCCACTTATAAAAATACATTATCATAACTATATTAATAATCAGTGTATCGGCAATCATTTAAATACTGTTATAATGGTTATTATCTAACCACATGGCCCAGAGATATTTATGTGTACATCTCAATTATGTTAATTATTTGGAGAATCTATTGAGATATTGTGCAGTGTTTCAAATATCCACAGTTAGTGTGGACTAGACACAGTGGGATTGCTTTTAGGGTATCAAATTAACCAGCTCATTGCTGTGATCATTGATGGTCACCTTCTAGCAGTCCTCAATGATTAACTGTGTTTCTGAATTGTGTATTCAACTCAGGGAAATAATCCTATATAATAATTTGCTAAAGAGTGTGTAATGACAAAGTCATGCGCAGTAGAGACTGCCCACACAGCGGCTGATACAGAGCTGCCCCGTGCCGCGGGCAGTCTCTACTGCGCATAACTGCCCTGTGACCGGCAGGTGGTGTCACTGTGGCCTGTGTAACGGGCTCTTCAACTAGTATGAAATAATTGTGAATACTGCCATCCCAGCTATACACATATGTGCAAACAGCATATGTGTAAGTGTGTGAGTCTACCACCATAGTATTCAATGGGATGCACCAACCTGAAGCGGTTGGACAGAATTTGCTCACTGATGACTGAGACAGGGACAGAGACAAACTGCCCATTGATGAACAAGCAAATGGACAGTACACAAGGAATGCTTATATTTCCTCCAGCATTGTACCTTTCACCACTTGATGAATTTCATTCAAAGATGGCAAGGTTTTCTTCAGAGATCATTTCATTTTGTACCTTTTGGCTATTTTTATGGTTGATGTTTTCAGTTTTACATTGAGGCTGTTTTACTAAAAAAAAAAATAATAATAAAAAAAAAAAGGGTAATTCTGAAACAAACCAGCTACGCATCATAAGGGACAAATGAAAAGTCACACTGATTTAAATTTGGATTGTAACCCCTTGAATGCTAAAGTGCTTTCTAATGCATTGTGAAGCAAATATATTGAAGACCTGTCTAGCATTTAAGCTGTTAAAACCTTGTTTAAATCAAAGGGAATTTGGGGAAATGTTATTTATCCTCTACAGAGCAGTTAGTTTACCCCAGAATTATTCCTGTTCTTCTTAGTACAACAGCCTTGTTACATATAACAGAGACACATTATACAAAATGTACTTTTCAGTGCTAATTCAACACTTAATAGTTTAAATACTGTGAAATATGTTACCAGATCTTACATTTATGTGTGATCATACAGGGAACGTCAACACAAGTGTCTGACTTACTGTTCTCTAGTTTGGTTGCTCTGTTTTCCTGGTCTATATACTATAACTGTAAAGATCTTATTGTCTATTATATTGCTTGTAAGTGTGCTTTAGAGCTTAAAAATACCTTGCAAGCATGTTTAACTCATTGAGTGCCAGAGAGGTATCCACCTCATCGGGTTGCAACTCGGTGGATATATCTCAAACTCAAAGGGTTAAACATATTTATTGCTAGTTGCTGTCACCTCCGACCTTTTAAAGCAAACTTTCACCTTCTATAAAGTCGCCCTCCAATAATGAAACATATGGCAACTAGCTTCATAGTTCTATTAGATCTGAAAAGTACCCGATTCTGAAGTAATTCTTAAAGGGATAGTATTACTTTATTATTACTATCCCCCATATTGTACATATTTGCCAAATAAATGAATAGCCCCCAGGTTCATCTCTCAAACCTTTATGGTTTGAGAGATAACCAAAGGCAAAGTTCAACCCTCCTCCCCCTTCCCTGAAGTCAGCGTTGTACTGACTACAGGGATATCCGGTCTGACTTTCATCATGCGGCTCTGCAGCAGAGCCGCGATCACGTTAGTGATAAAGAATTATTTCACTGTAACGGTCTTGTACATGTGCTTGCAAACCAAACACACTGCAAACCAAGCACATGTAGAAGACTGTTTCAGTGAAATAATTATTTTTTTACTAAAGCGATCTTGGCTCAACTGCAGAGCTGCCTGACTGTCATATCACAGACTTCCCCTGCAGTCAGTACAATGCTGATTTCAGGGAAGGGGGAGGGAGAGGGGAACTTTGCCTTCGGTTATCTCTCAAACCTTTATGGGGGCTATTAAATTATTTTGCAAATATCGACAATATGGGGGATAGTAATAATAAAGTATTACTATCCCTTTAATCTTTGGAGACCAGAAGCCAGGCATCAGCACAGACATCTTGTCTTAGAGACGCCTGCGCTGCCAGTCCCGGTCTCTTCTAGGAAGCATTGCACTGTGCTAAAAGGCACCGGAAGGGACTGATGGTGTACGCGCACAGCCGGCACTAACCTAGCCATCAGTCTCCGAAGATTAAGGATTACTTTAGAATCTGGCACTTCTGAGAGATAAAAGTAGTATTATGAAGCTAGTCGCCATATGTTTAATTATTGGAGAGTGACTTTATACAATGCGATAGTTCTGCTTTAAAATCTCATAAATACAGTTTGCCAAAGGAAAACAGGATTATTACTAATTACCATGAAATGTTTTTCAATAAAATTAAGCAAATAGCATTTTCATATGTTAACCCTTTAAGGACCCATGATGGTCCAGGAACGTCATGGGTTGTTATACTTTTAAGGGCCCATAACGGTCCTGGATCGTCATGGAATTCTGGGCTGCATACCGTTCAGGGAGTCCAGAATCGAATCGTATTAAAAAAAAAATAAATAATGCTCTGTGGTCCTTAAGTGACTGCCGCGTACGTTCCCAGTCGGTCCTTGAGGGGTTAAAATACTGAAGGAACTATTTTACTTTAATAGGTTGCAAACAGGAATTCATTGTTTCTAGAGACCAAAGATAAATTTGAAAAAAAAAACATGTTTAGACCCAATTCAATTGCTATCTAAATCACTGTTTACAAAATACCCTCCTTAAAGAAAATATTCTTGTGAGATTTGGGGGAAGTTAGAATTCATTTTTCTCTCATATGCTGAGAGATTTTTTTTTTCTTTATTTTGGCAAAATAGAACAAATTAAATTTTACATCTGCTTCACGCTGAATTTTTTGGCATTTCATACAGCTGGTAGTTATAGTTCAGGACACTGACATTTCTACAAGCACCATAATCGTGAAAGTAATTAAGCATTATTGGAATTGGAGTGAGCCATTTGGAAGCACAAACACAGCTTGATATTTTTCTCAGTATGTGTAATACTGTATTACAGATACTGATAGTTATAAATTTGTGTGAGTTTTTTAAATGTTAGTTTTTATTCCAGTTTGTTCCTTGATATAATTTATAGTTAGTCACTGATCAGGACAAAAATTACATTCAGCTAGGATGCAAATGGAAATATCACATAGGAGTCAGTGAATGGAAACATATTCACGTATTCATCCTACTTACGGTTGAATTGCTAAGTCTTTTTTTCTTTTCTTAATAAAAATATCTCCTTCAGTCATCATTTTACATAACGAGAAATATTAAAATAGAAGCCTTCATTACTTCCAGGCATATGTCATTTTCCAAGATGGTACATAAAATATAATCATAAAGACAATATTTTTGGTATTTTTCTAAAAGTGAATTATATTTGTATCTCCATAATATATCAATTGTATTGTTATTGTTAAAACCTGTTGACTAGATTTAACCCTTTGAGTGCCAGAGGGGTACAGAAGGCATTCAATGTGTTAAAGGAGAACTAACAACTGGTAATAATAACCTCTAGTTACCCTTTATCATTAGAAAACCCTAATGGCCTGCCCTATGAATTCAAGAGATAACTTCAATGAGACATGGATGTCATGCGTATAGAGGCAGCCATGAAAGTTATCAGGACCACAGGACCTCAGACTCTGCTCACTGCATATGACACATACTATTAAACATTGAATAATTAGACGGGTGCAAAATGTATTGCTTTCCAATGCATTGAGCACCTATTTTGGTCCGTAAAGGGTGTAATAGGCTCATCCGCTCTGTTCGCTTTGGTTTGAAAAAACTACCAGCAACATATCTGCCTCCATGCACATGACATCGACTACTGACTAATGTTACATCCTGAACAAAGGCACAAGGGCGTAATTCATAGGGGCAAATAGAACTTTATACACATAGATAGGGAAGTATGGGGTTCTTATTATTAGCAGATGCTAGTTCATCTGTAACATTATATCCCATTAAAAAACAGTAGTTTTAGCAAAATGTTTGGTCAGTTTCTTCTTAATGTTCACACCACAAAATGGTGACTGAACCAATGTTCATTGAGAAGATAATTTGTGTAGATGGTGTCAATGTGTTTGCAGACTCATTCCTAAAAGTTGTTCTTCTTTGTGCTGTTTCTGAATGGTTCTTAAGAAGTGTGTTCATGGCAACTTTATTACAACTATACAAGCTCCAGCCCGTCCAATATTCAGAGGGATATCCTATGGAAGAAAAGAAAATGTCAGCAACTTCAGTAAGTTTAACATATTATATGTTCATTCTTATCTTAATTTCTTGCAATATTAGCCCTTTTTCATAAGCAGGGCAACAATATATACCATGGGTAGGCAACCATGGTCCTCGAGAGCTACCAACAGTGCATGTTTTCAGGATATCCCAGCTGGAGCTCAGACAGGCTAATTAAAGTGACTGAGTCCTAAGAGTCTCCCCAATAATAACACTACCAGGACACATTTTTTATGCCAAGTTAAACACTTGAGATTGGTACCCCTTTACACTATATGTTTTATGGTCAGTGTGCAATACATTTCTCTTAAATAAGATAAACACGTGCATGGAACAAATTAAATATATTTTTTCTTCATTACACCAGTTGGTTGAGGACATTAGAACATGCTGTATTCAATAAAAACTGCAGAGCAGTCATTTTGGCACAAACACATTACCATAGAAAACAAATATACCAAAATCACCACTGATTTAAAAGGGTCTTTTCATACATACTATTTCAAACCTCTCAAACACTGAAAGAAAGAAATCACAGGGGCTTTTCATTTATCCCCTATGGTGCAGTTGGTTTGTAACAAAATTGCTCTTAATTAACTTATTGACTATGATCCTTATTACAATATTGAATTCAGTGGTTTGTTTACATTTTTATTCAGATGCAATATTCAAATAAACCACTAGAGGGTAGTATATGTTTAATATTATGATTTGCATATTTGCTGAGTGGGAACGGGGATACCAAAGTTATTTGACCTAAGATGCATAATGTTCAAAGTTATGCTTATATTTTCTCTAAATTATGTAGCAAGTTTTTCTTACATCTAATGAAGCAAAAGTAATGTTTTTTTCATTAGATTTGTAATAAAGAAAACAATGACAACTAAAATGAGCAATTCTGGATGTCATAACAGAAACATATGGTAAGACAGCAGTGTCTGCTCTAATGCTTTTTTAGGAGGTGGAGATCTTTACAGTGTGTTCTGTATCAGATGTTTCAGTGTGCTCCGATAATGCAAAGGAACTATTTAAGAACTCATATAACAACAGTACTAAAAGAAAACATTTTTCAAACTTTAGTATAATCCAAACTAAAAGTATACAACTTCTACATGGGCAACCCTTTAACGTCACCCATACAGCAGGCAGAAGGAAAAGTAACAATTTTCATATAATCTGAGCGCAAAAAACATAAAGGGAGACAGGATACAATAATACCTAAGTGTAGTAACTTTATTGGAACAGGCATAAAAGAAAGTAATGAAATGCACTCACATGATGCCCATCTTGGGCTTTATGCGTGTCGAGGTCCCTGCCTCTATAGCCAGCGAGCTGTGCCCGTCTTCTCCCGCAGTAGTCAGTGTTGAGAATGTCACTGAGTCCCTTAATGAGATTCCCTTGTTGGAACGTCTAAACAGTAGCTACTGTTTAGACGTTCCAACAAGGGAATCTCATTAAGGGACTCAGTGACATTCTCAACACTGACTACTGCGGGAGAAGACGGGCACAGCTCGCTGGCTATAGAGGCAGGGACCTCGACACGCATAAAGCCCAAGATGGGCATCATGTGAGTGCATTTCATTACTTTCTTTTATGCCTGTTCCAATAAAGTTACTACACTTAGATATTATTGTATCCTGTCTCCCTTTATGTTTTTTGCGCTCAGATTATATGAAAATTGTTGACTGTACTGGTGCACAAGGCCATTGGACATCTGTAGCAGCATTACTATTCTGGGAGACTCACTTTCATCCATACCATCATTTCATCAATATCATCCATCACTATTTCATCCATCATCTTCATCCTTCATTTCATCTGTTTATTCTAGCCTCTCTCTGACTTTGGATTGTTACTCATCCAGTATATATGTTTTGCACTTTGTTATCATCTGCATTCTTGTTTTAGAAGCGGACATTTTTTAGTCTTCCTGTTATCCATCCACTTGCGCAAGTATTGTATGTGTGTATTTCTAGAAGGAAAAGTAAGTTTGGTGTACTAATCTATTCTTGGGCACTTTGCTCCTCCTTCTCCAGTGCAAGAGTTCATTAATTAAAAGCAGGGTTGCCCGCATTTAATGAAAGAGCTCCTGAACCAGCTTTCTATCAATGGGCACGCCACTCAAGACAGCTTGACTGGAGGACAGGAGCTTTAAGGGGAAGGCACTGCTCACCTTCCTGGTCACCACATTGATCACCTATTGGATAGGTGGTCAGTGCCAGGCGGGCTTCAGGAGGGATCCTGATGCCCCCTGCAAGGTTTGATTTTAACATACAAAACTGACATATTTTTAACAGTAACCCTTTGAGTGCCAGAAGGGCACACAACACAACACATTGAACTGCAATGTGTTGTGCACCCCTCTGGCACTCAAAGGGTTAACATACAACATGTGGCAGATCTAACTTAATAAAATGGACAGTGTATGTTTTAATAGTAACCCTTTGAGTGCCAGAAGGGTATGCAAAGCATTGATTTGCAGTGTGTTACATACCCCTCTGTCATTCAAACGGTTAACAGTGTGGGGCACCTTATATCAGTTTTAACTGGGAAGGCAGCATGTAGGCATTTACTAGCGGGGGGCTCTTGTCGGAGTTGATAGGGGGAGTGTAGCACATCATAGTTTACTGGCGGAGGGCCAGCATGTCGGTGTTTTATATGAGGACATATTGTCGGAGTTGATAGGTGGGGGCAGCCTGTCCGAATTTACTAGGTGGGCATCAAGACGGATTTTTACATTGTGGGATAGAATGTCAGATATCTATATTGTGGGTTAGAATGGGTAACATCACTATTGTGTGTTGGCCCCATATACACTGCCTGACCCCCCCCCCTGCAGCCTTGTTCCCTTTGCCCAGGCAGTGCCCATTTGTATTTTTTTGGCTACCGGAAGGCAAGGGAAAAAGGCTGGAGGGGTCAGACAGTGTACATGGAGTTCTGTGCCTACCAATGGGCAAGGGAACAAGGCTGGAGGGGTCAGACAGTGTACATGGGGTTCTGTGCCTACCAATGGGTAAAGGAACAAGGCTGAAGGGGTCAGACAGTGTACATGGAGTTGTGTGCCTACCAGTGGGCAAGGGAACAAGGCTTGGGGGGGGGGGTCAGACAGTGTACATGGAGTTCCGTGCCTACCAGTCGGCAAGGGAACAAGACTGGGGGGAGCTGGTAGCCACAAATCCCCATGTATGGACTAATATGATACAGAGCTGTGAGGATAATGGTGTAGGACTTTGGGCACTTTTTTAACCCTTTGAGTGCCACACGTTGAGCAATGCACATCCCTATAGCACTCGCAGTGCTGAAAGGATTCACTCCACTCCCCTAATGACCAAGTGGGGCAGCAGAGAGAGAATGTGGTCAGACTTCAATCCTGTATGCTAATGAGGACCTTCTCCTCCCCATGAATCCCTAATTTTAGTGGATATGGTAATGTGTGTGTACATCAAAATTGCAAGGTGATTTGAATACAACAAAATATCGGCACAGCATCAACTTTCTGTGAATCTGCCCCAAGAGGTGGAAAACATTTAAAAGTACTCATATCAGGGGATGAGCAACCTGTGGCTCACCAGCTCATGTCGAACTATAAAAGGATGGCCTATGGGTGTTGTATTCTAGCTGGTAAGCCTCATGTTGTTCACCAGCTTATTCCATTAAAATAATTAAGAAGGGACAGAGGAAACAAAGCACAGTGCTCTTCACAGAAGGGCATATATTTTAAGCAAGACTCTGACAGACTTGCTGGCCACTGCAAATCATCTATTTATTAATATACCACTGTTCTGGGTTGTCCAGTAGATAGTGAAGCAGCATGTGAACATGTGGAGAAGGAAGCTTTTCCTTCCATCACTCTATAGCTGCCTGAAAATGCTTCCAGTCATTGGTGGGTGTATCATGTCTCCTGCAATGTTAAAGGTATAGCAAGGGGATGACTGACATTCATCTCCACGTGAAACTTTTTTAAATTTGCTCACATAAATTAGCCAATCAGAGAACAGTACATTACATAAACAGACATTCTCAGTAGCCCTGAGGGGTTTTATTCTTCCTCCCCCAGTCGACACATAGTTCTATCTGGGAACAGTTAATAACATCCCCACTGAGGCTACCAAGCATATATGTTTATTTGATGTGATATGCTCTGATTGACAACTTTATGTGAGCCAAGAAAAACAATGCTTCATTCGGGGATGAATCTCAATCATCGCCTGGGTGAGTTACACTTGTTCTCTATTGTACTTGAGCCTCCATATGGAAAGAGATGGATTTTATTTTTAAACCGGGAGGATGAAAGAGGTGTAAAGGACAGAATTGACCCCACTGTCCCCAGTCGTACAGCTGACCCTGCAAAACTAGTATCTAGTAGTCTCTTATAATTTAGGAATTTTGTATGACTGTTTTTCATATTTTGAAAATCATTTTTGCAGACTTCCTGGCCATTAAAGATGAATTAAGTTTTTATGGAAAAATATATTTAAAAATGTTTTAGGGTTTTTCCCAGTAAGACAAGGGCACTCCCACTGCTGGGAGATGTTTTGTTAAAATGTTTTCGGTGCTCGAAGTATTAGCAGAAGCCCTGGGTTTGTGCAAATTACAATCCTTGTTTTGTAAAGCAATCTACAGGAAAACTTGAGTCATTGACTGTGGATATCTATAGTAAATGATAGGTACATCTCCACCTGAGTGCCACAAAAAAAAAATTAAACAGTTGTGTTTACTTTGCAGGAAAAGATTATATATATATATAATTTTTTTATTTATTTTTTTTTTTTTAACTGAAACAGAAAAACTCTAATTTGCATGTTATTTTTTTATTTATTTATTTATTTTGTTTGTTTTTTTTCAAAATTCTAGTAAGCTGCTTGGGGGAAAATTAAACAAAATGTATTACAGAGTAATTTGGGATTATGTTTTTAATGGTCCCATCTACTTATTATCTAAACTTTACTTACTTGTGCCCATTCATTGGTTTGTGCATCATACGATTCAACAGTACTAAGGTAAGTCTGTCCATCATATCCTCCCACAGCATACAGCCTATCTCCAAGAGGACACACCCCAACTGCATCTCTAGGAATACTCAATGGGGCAACTGTTGTCCAGTTATCAGTTTTAGGATCATACCTTAAATGTAAATAGATCAAGTTATTACCACAGTATAAAAATATATGTACAATAGTTACTAGACAGTTAAACATAATTGTAATATATATTACATTTATAGAAAAGAGTTTAGAGGACTTGATTTTAATATATGATATACTGAATACAGAATTATTATCTTTAATTATATAATCAATATCCTTATTGGTTATTCAGTATTTATAAGTAATAAAAACCCCATAGAGCACTCCACATGAAGTTCCACTGGAACATAATATATTTTTAATTTATTTAATCACCTTATTTCTTGCCTTTTCTACTTTAAAATGTATTCAAAATGTGCATTAGATAAACCACACATTAAATAAATATGATAAGACATTCACTATTGGATCTATATGAAAACAGGTTTCAAAACATGTACCAGAACTCTATGCTACCTGTACAATAGGACAATGAATCCAAGATGTATAAACCCCACTACACTGCCCAGATATACTTGTGACTGGAAACTTGCCAATAATATGGGGTAGATAAGTATCACATTTACTTTTGTTGATGTGAAATTGGAACTAATGTGCTAAAATAATTTAAAGAATTTTCAGACGCATCTTGTAAGAGAGCCTGCCCCGGACTGGATAGTAAATAGTTAACTATTCTAGAAAAACCAGGATTGTCTGTTGAAATTTTCTTTTAAATAAGTATGTATAAAAAAGAGACAATAGCTCCTTTGCTTGAATTGGGGTAGGGAAATGTTTCAGTGATTTTATGGTGACTGATAGTTGGATTCTAGTCTGGCTGTCTGAGGATTTACTCACTATCTGATATGGAAATCTAGGGAAATTATTAAAGTTGAGATAATGGCATAATTTATTGGTTACATCCCAGTCTTGACATAATACAAACCTGGTCTGTCACCATATATGCAGTTTTTAATCTTGCTGCACCATTTTCTGGAACAAACAAGTATTGCTACCAGGGTTGTTGTTTTTTTTTTTTTTTAAAAAACATAAAACAAGCTTAACAATGTTATTCTGAGATGACTAATCAGAGAGTCTAGAAAGTTAGTATGACATAATATTCTAATGATCTGGCAACTCATCCCATCAAAGAAGGATGGGCCATGGCTTTCTGATAATAATAATAATAATAATCCTTTATTTTATATAGCGCACACAGATTCCGCAGCGCTTTACACTCATATTGGTTCCTGTCCCCATTGGGCTCACAATCTAAATTCACCTATCAGTATGTTTTTGGAGTGTGGGAGGAAACCGGAGTACCCGGAGGAAACCCACGCAAACACAGTGAGAACATACAAACTCTTTGCAGATGTTGTCCTTGGTGGGAATTGAACCCAGGACCCCAGCGCTGCAAGGCAACAGTGCTAACCACTGAGCCACTGTGCTGATAAGAGTTTTACATTATAAAGGTGACTAAATGCCTAAGGAAGTTCTCTTTTTTCTGACTGTCATGAAGTGCCAGAGAGTCCTGAGAGAACCACGTCTTAATTGCCTGGTAATTATAATATTTCTTAACTATTAATTCTGTATAGCCCTAAGAATTATATATATTTCCTCTATATATATACTTGGCTAATCTATAGGCATTGCTTAGCAATGTGTTTCCTACCCGTCTGTTACTCAAAGGGTTAACAGACAAGGTATGTGGCTTCATACCTTGCGTGTGTGTGTGTGTGTGTGTGTGTGTCTATTTAAATATATTTTTAAATGTATTAAAACAAACATCGCCTCCTAATATTGTGTTTTGGGGTTTTTTTTCCACTAAAGAATGTGGTCTTATGGACTACCTCTTTCCAATTATTAAATTAAGCATTAGATATGGAAAGAGCATAAAGGATCAGCAAGTGGAGGAAAAACAATGTGAAATGTTACTATTGGCACCAGCTGTACATAAATAAGCAATGCTAAACTTCCAAAACCATTGACTAATAAATATCTACCATAACATATATGTGCTTTTGAAAGCTCTTTTAAAGTCACATATTTGATACAAAGTAATAGTTTCTTTTTAATTCACTCCATTCATGTAAAAGCTGAACCTTTTCACAATTTGGTGATTTACCCCACTTAGGTAATTGTGATTTTTTTGTTTATTACCTTGTTTCTATTTCATTTTCATTAAGATACAGAAAAATGCTCTGAAAAGTAGAACTCCCTACTGTTAATGTTGTTTTTGGAAAATATACATATATATTTTTGTTTAATTGCTTTTTGGTGATACAGCTTTCTGTCCCCCAAGGAATTATAAGTTACACTTGTTTTAAAACCTGATCTACATTGTATGGCACTTGTCACTGAGTAGAGCAAGTTTATGATTTTCCCTGAATATCGAGCTGGTGCCTAAAACTGAAGATATGGCCCATGCATGACACCTTCCTGCTTCACATGTATGATTACCTTTCAACACAGTCAGATAGCCTAGAACAATGGTTTGATGCGGGAGCATCATGACCTCCAACTGCGTATAAAAAACCATTGTATGTTGCGACTCCCACTCCTCCTCTTCGTTTTGACATTGGGGCACACATACTCCATTTGTTTGTGTGAGGATCAAAACATTCCATAGATTTTAAGCAAGAGCTGCCATCTCTCCCACCAACAGCATATAATCTAGAGGTAAAAAACAAAGATTTAATATGCATTCCAGTGAAATATATGTCTTAGATAAGTAAACAATTACCCCAGGGTGATACATTTAAAATCTATCCCCTGTCACAGACTTTCAGCACAATCAACTGACTACGTCTCTTCTGTCTTCTGAATTTGGTGACTCCCAAAGTGTCACCCAGTAATTCAATTTAAAAATGTCTTTGCCATTAGCTTGGCAGTGACAAGTTTATTTCTTTCCTTCACTTAGAGGCACTTTTGGATTTATCCTGGAATTTTTGTGTAACATGACAGTTTAGTGATCTATGAAATACAGCTCTTCAACCCCTTGAGTATAAGAGGGGTATCCAATGCATTGTAAAAGAATATGCTGGATACCCCTCTGGCACTCAAAGGGTTAAACCATTTTAGCATAATGTTCATTTTTCAGAATCCATAAGGACAATCATAGTACAGTTTGTACTTTAAAAACAGGATGTTTGAGGTAATAAAATGTCAATTGATCAATCTAAACAAAGTTAAAGGTGTAGTAAGCTTTTGTTATGAAAAATATACATTGTAGGTTATTCCCTGTTGAGTAACTTTAAGGTTCCCCCATTGCTGATAAATGCATATTTGCAGAGTTATTTAAGTTTAAACTTGTGGGGGAGGGGTTTACATTAAAAGTGCCTTCTACTGGTCAGATTCCAATTAAAGTTGAAAGGAAAGGCGCTGACAAACTATTCTCCAAAGAATGTGATAGAAACCACTGAGTCATAATATCAGTAATTCACTTCTTGGTTATTTGTACTGCAATAACTTTTGAATAGAACAACTGACCCGAGTGGTAGTGCGCTTTTTTTACACATTAGGGAAAGCTCTATTACATATAGGCTTTCATAAAAAAAAAAAAAAAGTTTACTGCTCCTTTAAGGCAATCACAAAACATGTTGGGCTAAGGATGGGCAATTCTGATGCAAATTAACTATATCAGAGGGTACATATGAAAAATCACCACATTTCTAATGATTTAAATGGATTTTTGTCCATTAATTGCTAGAGAATTCTCCATTATATTGATTCACAATGTGATGGAGTGTCGAAGATATTCAGATAGGATAAGGTTAACAGGAGAACCAATTAGATTGGATATCTTCACATAAATAGATAAATAATAGTATTAAGTAAATTTGAGAACTTTACACAATACTAGGTATTGACACGCTATTTCACAGTAAAGAATTGATTAAAATAATAATTACACATATTTGTGCAAAAATATATTTAAGTAAAAAAAATGTTATATATATATATATATATATATATATATAGTGTAATCAACTATAGTGTAATGTAGTTACAAACAATTAAAGGGTTAACTACACATAGGCATATTTAGAGGTATTAAATAACAATAATTGAACCCAGCAGCATAGAAAAGCATAATTGATCCTTACAATTAATTAAAATATAGTTGGTAGCAGCATATATGAATACATCTGCCCCAGAAACTGTATAAACTATGCTAATTGAGGTTTAAGGTATGTTGTCAGGTGAGCAAGTTTTCATGGTAAGCCAGATCCTCTGACAATCTCCTTATACCATATGCAATAACAAAATTTAACAAAACTAACTGGAATAAGATTCCAGATTTAGATCACTATAATTTAATTATGTACGGATTTCAAATATTGCATACTTTCTGAATAAAACATATAAATTGCATTTATTATAGTCAATGATAGATTATACTAAGAACATACTTAGAATCAAATGTAATAATATATGTCTAGACAGTATACCAAACTTCATGCAACATATATCATAAACATGATTTTAGCAATCCTATGTAAAACCTATAGGGTACTCCAAGGGTTAATCCACTTATTAATATAGGATGCCCCACCCAAGATGGCGGCTTCTTTTGTCTAGTGAAAAGTTTAAACAAACTTCTCACTGTACAAAAGTTAGACCCAAAATATACACAAAGAAATCCAAAGAAACACCTCCACACCTGCGCTGTCAGTGCCTTTTGGAGCCGAACAGCTCCTAGCTACTCCTCCTAGAGCCAGCTGGGACTGACAGCGCAGGCGTGCAGACATCACGATGGAAAGATGTCTGCGCTCCGTCCTGCCTGTCAGCCCGGGAACAAGAGATAATAGGATTTTAGTCTTACCTGTTAAATCCTTTTCACTTAGTCCATACAGGTCACTGGTACTCTGGGAGGCGTAAGTCCCCTTTAATAGGCAGGAACAACTATGCAAATGATTTGCAAGGGGCGGAGCCTCCCCTCTTACTTAAGCCACCTTCTGGCCAGAGCCACTTTAGATTGATTTGAGACCCTAAAACTGACCTCAGGTAAGCAAAAAGAAAGACTCCTGTGAGCATGCCCGAACGGTCTCTCACTGGATGCCACAGGAGAGCCAAGACTGGTCCCTTGACAGGGTGGGAGACCAGTGACCTGTATGGACTAAGTGAAAAGGATTTAACAGGTAAGACTAAAATCCTATTTTCACTGTCGTCCAATACAGGTCACTGGTACTCTGGGATGTACAAACATTGAGCTGATCCAGAGGCGGGAAGTAAGGCAAGGACCAGGCGCAAGGCCCAAGTCACTAGAACTGCTATGACCAGTTGATAACATAGCCCAAACTGTAAGTGTCAACGGACACCAACCAAGGGAACAATCCCTGAACTAACACAGCACACGGAACTAGAGCCAACCGGGCTCAACAGTAAGGAAGCACTAAGGATCACAGAGCGGAAGACCTACACAGGCAAGACTGCCTCCAGGACCTTCCTTCCAAAACTGGCATCAGCCGACGCCAGTACATCAACTCGGTAGTGCTTTGAAAAAGTGTGCACAGAGGACCAAGTGGCCGCTCTGCACAGTTGATCAGCAGAAGCTTGATTCTTGTAGGCCCAAGAGGCCCCAATAGATCTGGTGGAATGGGCAGTCACCCGGAAGGGAACATGCTTATTCCTCAACTTATAGGCTTCACGGATGGTAGCCTTAATCCAAGAGGCAATGGTAACTTTGGAAGCCGGTCTCCCTGCCCTAGGCCCCTCAGGAATGACGAATAGAGCGTCAGACTTCCTGATAGACTCGGTGCGATGAACATAAAACTTGAGGCAACGCACCACATCCAACAGATGGAGATCTCTTTCCTTGTCAGATGAAGGATTAGGGCAGAAAGAGGGAACCACAATCTCCTGATTGATGTGAAACTCGGACACAACCTTGGGTAAGAATTCCTTGGTAGTGCGAAGCACAGCCTTATCCTTGTGGAACACCAGGTAAGGAGGTTTACAAGACAAGGCCTGTAACTCTGCCACCCGGCACACTGACACAATAGCCAAAAGGAAGGCCATCTTCCAAGTCACAAGACGTAATGGAATGGAAGCCAAGGATTCAAACGGTGGTCGCTGTAGAACTCCCAGCACCAAATTGAGATCCCACTGGGGAGCAGGACTCTTAAAGGCAGGTCGAACATGAGTCACACCTTGGAAGAAGACTTTCACATCAGGAAGGACAGCAATCCTTTCCTGGAAAAACACAGACAAGGCAGAGGTCTGAACTTTGAGGGAACTCAGACTGAGCCCCTTATCCACACCGTCCTGCAAGAAGGCCAGGACAGTGGGAAGATGGAAGGCAAGGGACAACTTCTTGTCAGAACACCATGTCACGAAAGTTGACCATATGCGATGATAGATCTTGGAAGACACAGGCTTACGAGCACTGAGCATAGTCGATACCACAGAAGGAGAAAAGCCTTTCTTCGCTAGAATCGAGGATTCAACCGCCATGCCATCAAATGGAGAGAGTGAACATCCTCCTTCCACAGATACCCCTGAAGAAGTAGGTCCGGACGGGCTGGAAGTGGGATCGGATCCTTCACTGACATGGCCATCAACTCCGGAAACCAGGACTGGCGAGGCCAGTTTGGAGCAATCAGGATGACAGGACAACGTTCTCTCTTCAACTTCTGGATAACTCTGATCAATAGAGGAAGAGGAGGGAAGATGTAAGCCAGGGAGAAGTCCCAAGGGATCGACAAGGCATCCACTGCTAGAGCAAGGGAGTCCCTCAACCGGGAGCAAAACACCGGAACCTTCCTGTTGTGTCTGGTAGCCATCAGATCCACCACAGGCATCCCCCACCGTTGAGTGAGCATGTGAAACACCTCTGGGTGAAGAGCCCATTCTCCGCTGTCGACGGTGTGACGACTGAGGAAGTCTGCCATGACGTTGTCCACGCCTGGAATATGAACTGCAGAGATGACAGGCACATGATCTTCTGCCCAAGACAAAATATCCTTGACCTCCCACCAGGCGGAACCGCTTCTTGTGCCGCCTTGCCTGTTGATGTAAGCCACCGCTGTGGCGTTGTCGGACTCCACTCTGATCGGAAGACCGGTCAATTGAGACTCCCAGTGCCTCAGGGCCAGCCGGACAGCTCGAAGTTCCAGAACATTGATGGAGAGCATGGATTCCTCCAGACCCCATTTCCCCTGAGCACTGAAGCGACCCCAGACTGCACCCCAGCCCCGAAGGCTGGCATCCGTAGTGACTGTGGTCCAATGAGGAACTAGAAAGGATTTCCCTTTCAGGAGATGAGAGAGATCTAACCACCAGTGCAGACTCGACTCGACATGAGGAGGAAGAGAAACAGACAGATGTTGATGATCTGGATGATTCCTGCACGTCTGGATCACGAATCTCTGAAGATCCCTGGAGTGGGCCATGGCAAATGGTACTGCTTCGACAACTTCGGTACTGGAATCTCGTCCATGTCCAGAATCCCAGCCACTCTGACGGCAATCTGGTGAGCCACGTCCTCTGGAAGAAACACCATGCATTGGCGAGTGTCGAACAGGAGACCCAGGAACAGAAGCCTCTGAGATGGAATCAAGTCCGACTTGTCCAGATTCAGGATCCAGCCATGACGGTTCAGGGTGTGCATGCACATCTGTAATTGCTGGTGGAGAAGCTCCGCTGAGGAGGCCTTCAATAGGAGATCGTCCATGTAGGGGGTCACTCTGATCCCATCCTGATGGAGCACCGCTATCAAGGAGCCCAACACCCTCTGGAAGACCTGAGGGGCTGAAGTCAGCCCAAAGGGGAGCGCTGCAAACTGAAAGTGTCCCCTGTGGCAGGCAATCCTGAGATACCGCCTGCTCTCTGGATGAATAGGGATGTGAAGATAAGCATCCTGAAGGTCCAGGGAGGCAAGAAACTCCCCTGGAGACATTGCTGCAATCATAGAGCGCAGGGACTCCTGGCGGAAGTGGGAAGTCACCATATAGGCATTGAGATCTTTGAGATCCAAAATGGGACGAGCTCCTCCGTCCTTTTTGGCTACCACAAACAGGTTGGAATAAAATCCTGAACCTGTGTCCCCCTGAGGAACCGCCTCCAGGACCTCTTTGTCCAAGAGATCCTGAATAGCGTCGTCGAACAGACGCCTTTTTGTGGGTTCTTGAGAAGGACGAGTAAAATGGAACCGAAAAGGAGGAAGGGAAAAGAAAGGGATCCTGTATCCCTCTGACACCACCTGAAGAACCCATGGGTCCGCCACTGACTCCTCCAAAGTCCGGCGAAAGATGCGGAGACGGCCGCCTACAGCCGGATGCGGACCCGGGTTCGGCGAGTCATGCCGAAGCAGTCTTGGAGGTCTTGGCCTTGGAGGCAACTTTGGGCTTCCAGGACTGTTTGGGCTTGGAGGAGGAGCGCGTAGTGGGAGGACCCGTTTGGGCCGAGGAGCGTGTCTCAGTCTGAAAGGAACGAAAGGACCGATTGCATTTGGCTGGAAACTTTTTCTTAAAGACTGAGGGTAGAAGAGTACTTTTACCGCCAGTAGCCTCACTGATCATTTCTTTGAGTTCAGACCCAAAAAGCAAATTCCCCTGAAAGGGCAAGGAAAGCAAGGCTTTCTTAGAGGCTGTATCAGCAGACCAAATTTTCAGCCAAAGAGCGCGTCTAGCCACCACAGAAGAAGTGGAGGCCCTCGCCATCATGCGCACAGCATCAAAAGCAGCGTCAGCAACATAGTTCTGAGCTTCAGTGATATTAGCAAGGAGCTGCAACTGTTCAGATACCGGCGCATCCTGGCGAACTGCTTCAGTCAGTCGTTCAGTCCAGGCCGCAATAGCTCTATTAACCCATGCCACCACAAAAGTGGGGCGCATGGCTGTGCCAATGGAGGCAAAAATAGACTTAAGAGAGAGCTCTAGTTTCTTATCCGTCCAGTCCTGCAAGGCAGAGGCATCTGAGACAGCCAAAGCGGTAGATTTGGATAGTCTAGACACAGGAGCATCCACTTTGGGAGGATGAACCCATTTTGCCAGCTCCGCCTCAGGAAAAGGGTAAAGTTTAGCAAACTTTTTGGAGACAGAGGAAGACCTATCAGGATTCTTCCATGCCTCAGAGACCAGACCGGCAAGAGTAGGGTTAGTTGGAAAACAAACAACTGGTTTAGATGGCTTTTTCTGAAAAACATCAGTAGGATCATAAGTGGATTCCTGAGTCAGAGGAAGGTTGAGCGTATTCAGAACCGCTCTGATCAGACCCTCAGCCGAAACTTCAGGGTCACACTCATAGGGGTCCCCAATGGACCTGTTAGATTCAATAACAGTACGTTCCTCAGCATCAGAATCCTGTAAGAGTTCTTCTTCAGAAGAATCAGTGATATCAGGAGCTCCCTGTGGCTTAGGCAGGGAGGTCCTGATAGTAGAGGGGGTCTGCCAGACCTGGAGAGCCCCCTGTATCTGAGAGGGAAAGAGTTGAAGCGTGGATCTAAGATCCCTAGTGGCAGCTTTAAACTCCCTCACCCAAGATGGCTCAATAGCGTGGCTGGGAAGCCCAGGGTTGCTATCTTGACCAGTACAATTAGGGCATAGATCCCCCACATTATCGCCATCCAGCCCAATGTGGCAAGAGGAGCAAAACGCCATGGGGGTAGCAGATCCCCCATCCTCCTTAGACTTGGGTCTAGCCCCTAGCTCCAGTGAAGTAGACATGCTCACAGCGTCAATATACCCCACTAATAACACTATCACCCAGAAAAAGTGTAAAAGATTAAAGTTTCACCCCAGAAATGTTCTAAAAACGGACTTATCTGGCCAGCGAAGGGTTAATCTGTTGAGGAGAGAGAAGGCTCGGTCCCTGCGTAGTGTACTCGCCTAGGAAAAGTACCACAAAATGGCGGCCGTCATGACAGCCAATCAGAAACGAGCGCGAACCAAGCGCTCATGGGAAATGTAGTTTTTCCTTACAAGTACCCCAAACAGTGCCCGAAGCCCCCCTGAACACCCCACATAAATAAAACACATTCCGGATGATAGAGCAGGAGCCTAGCATTAAAATGAGCCCTCTCTGAAGTTGCTGTGACAAGCGGTTCCAGAGATATGTCCCACACTGTGAATTCTCATAGAGAGTAAAGGAGCCCTTGCGTCTGAGCGGGAAAAAGCCGCGCTTAAAGGCGCGGAACACCATTTTTATTAAAGTTTAGTAAAACATTAAAAAGTGCCCAAACAAGCATGAAACACATGAGAAACAGAAATAAATGAATACTCAAAGCTCCAAAACCCAGAGAATACCACATAAATTGCATAAAACAGTAATAATGCAATAGAAACACCCTATGAGTGCTGGAGTGTATTAAAACTCCCAAATACAAGCCCATCAAAGGGACACTGTGGGGACAAGTGGACCTTCAGCACTCAATGGGTGACTCACCTTCCTTGCTGGACTTCTGTCTTCAGGTGACCATGATAAGGAGGGAAAGAACCAGAGGTAAATTCCCCAATAGGGGAGCTGCTTAACACAAGCTGTCCCCTCTTCAGGGCATAAGGTCCACAGAAAATCCCTGGAAGCTGCACCAGCCACTTTAAAGAGGGCAATTCACAGCCATGGTCACCCTCCTAATGGTGGTATTCCATATTTGAATAAAAAATAATAAAATACTAAGATGCATAGATGTTCTCTACTTGGTGTGCAAGCACACCAGGAACAAATCAATCTAAAGTGGCTCTGGCCAGAAGGTGGCTTAAGTAAGAGGGGAGGCTCCGCCCCTTGCAAATTATTTGCATAGTTGTTCCTGCCTATTAAAGGGGACTTACGCCTCCCAGAGTACCAGTGACCTGTATTGGACGACAGTGAAAATTCTATTTAACAAGGTAATAATTCTGGCGACTAGCGCTACTGAGCAGCTAGTCGCCAGATGAAGAATTATTGGAGATCAAGATTTTTTAGCGGTGGTAGTTCCTCTTTAATAATAACTATACCACAGTTTTTGAATATTACCATTGTATAGATTTAGCTCATACACTTTAATGCAGAGAGAAACTGTATTCACTACTGAGAGTTACACAGAATATTACTACAGTCAAATTAGTTGTTTGTTAGTAGGTGGATTCACAGCTGCATTTTCAACTCATACTTTGCTGTATAAGTTTTGGAAACTGCAAGCATAAGCTAAGGAACCCATGCCCCATGTGTCTTCTTTTGCATGTTGCTGCATGGAATTATGGGAATGCAATGACAATGTTGTAAGATTTTTTTAATTCTTTGATGATAACAAGTTTTCTGATCTGCTTCAAATATGTAAATGTACACCAGTGCATTATACTGGTGCTGTACTCTACTCTGTACTGTGGACAGATTTACGTTTTTCACTCACCAAACCTGATTTGGTATAGACAATACTACTCAAAATCATACAGTCCTGAATATTTTTATGATGTTTTCAATTTATAAGGTTTTTACGTTAAAATGGGACTGTTTTCACAGCATATAAAATAAAACTGCTGAAAGACATTTCTATGTAACTTGTACATCCCCAGAAACATTTCTCCGTGAATCAATCTGAAACAAACTTAAAGCTTGAGTTACATTTTATGGGAAGCAGTATAAATGAATGCAGAAACATTACAAATAATGTTTTACTATAACATTAAAGGTAAATATTTGTTTTCCAAGCAGCAACCAAAATGTCTTCAAATAATATAAAAACAGTTTGTTTTAGAGACACTGTTACAAGGACAGTATGTTAAAGGAATATATACTAAAATAACCTGGATGCAAAAGCTATGCTTTATATACATATACATAATCAGAAGTAGGGAAAATCAGGTGGTTTATCAACTGCATTATTTATGGTAAATTACAGCAAATGTCCAATTTGAAACAGGTTATATAACTGGTCCTTTTCTGCATTAATATATGTGGCTTAATTTGTTTTATATCTTTAATTTTTTTTATGTAAAATCCTCAGTCTCCCATCCCTTGCATCCATAATGGATTGAGGATGATGGGAGTTCTAATCCTCAACAGCAGATGTATCTAAGGTTGCCTACCCCGTTCTAGAAAAGAAAGTATTTTAACAAAAATATAATCTGCCTGTAAAAGATTAAAAGGACACAGTCACCTAAAGACAACTCCAGTGATTTTGAAAACATTTTAATATCTCTTATGTGTTATATTAACCAACTATTTTATTTAGAAAATGGGTATTTTTATACTCTGCGACAAATTATTTTCTCTCAGTTGGGGGAAGACTGAGAGCAATAGAATTAATATTGTAAAGTAAAGCAAATGATACCACCTAGTTTAAAAATGAAATGTAACTACACTAGTGAAACCACAGAACTTACAACTGAAACGGAGCTCCACAAGTCATAAAACAGAACGTACAACTGAAACGGAGCTCCACAAGTCATAAAACAGAACGTACAACTGAAACGGAGCTCCACATGTCATAAAACAGACCTTACAACTAACACTGAGCTCCACAAGTCATAAAACAGAACTTACAACTAACACAGAGCTCCACAAGTCATAAAACAGACTTACAACTGAAACGGAGCTCCACAAGTCATAAAACAGAACGTACAACTGAAACGGAGCTCCACAAGTCATAAAACAGAACGTACAACTGAAACGGAGCTCCACAAGTCATAAAACAGAACGTACAACTGAAACGGAGCTCCACAAGTCATAAAACAGACCTTACAACTAACACTGAGCTCCACAAGTCATAAAACAGAACTTACAACTAACATGGAGCTCCACAAGTCATAAAACAGAACTTACAACTGAAACGGAGCTCCACAAGTCATAAAACAGAACATACAACTGAAACGGAGCTCCACAAGTCATAAAACAGAACTTACAACTGAAACGGAGCTCCACAAGTCATAAAACAGAACTTACAACTAAAACGGAGCTCCACAAGTCTTAAAACAGAACTTACAACTAAAACGGAGCTCCACAAGTCTTAAAACAGAACTTACAACTAAAACGGAGCTCCACAAGTCATAAAACAGAACTTACAACTAAAACGGAGCTCCACAAGTCATAAAACAGAACTTACAACTAAAACGGAGCTCCACAAGTCTTAAAACAGAACTTACAACTAAAACGGAGCTCCACGAGTTATAAAACAGAACTTACAACTAAAACGGAGCTCCACAAGTCTTAAAACAGAACTTACAACTAAAACGGAGCTCCACGAGTTATAAAACAGAACTTACAACTAAAACGGAGCTCCACAAGTCTTAAAACAGAACTTACAACTAAAACGGAGCTCCACGAGTTATAAAACAGAAGTTACAACTAACACAGAGCTGCACAAGTCATAAAACAGAACTTACAACTAAAACGGAGCTGCACAAGTCATAAAACAGAACTTACAACTAAAACGGAGCTCCACAAGTCATAAAACAGAACTTACAACTGAAACGGAGCTGCACAAGTCATAAAACAGACTTACAACTGAAACGGAGCTCCACAAGTCATAAAACAGAACGTACAACTGAAACGGAGCTCCACAAGTCATAAAACAGAACGTACAACTGAAACGGAGCTCCACAAGTCATAAAACAGAACGTACAACTGAAACGGAGCTCCACATGTCATAAAACAGACCTTACAACTAACACTGAGCTCCACAAGTCATAAAACAGAACTTATAACTAACATGGAGCTCCACAAGTCATAAAACAGACTTACAACTGAAACGGAGCTCCACAAGTCATAAAACAGAACGTACAACTGAAACGGAGCTCCACAAGTCATAAAACAGAACGAACAACTGAAACGGAGCTCCACAAGTCATAAAACAGAACTTACAACTGAAACGGAGCTCCACATGTCATAAAACAGACCTTACAACTAACACTGAGCTCCACAAGTCATAAAACAGAACTTACAACTAAAACGGAGCTGCACAAGTCATAAAACAGAACTTACAACTAAAACGGAGCTCCACAAGTCATAAAACAGAACTTACAACTGAAACGGAGCTGCACAAGTCATAAAACAGAACTTACAACTGAAACGGAGCTGCACAAGTCATAAAACAGAACTTACAATTGAAACGGTGCTACAATACTACTGTAGTTTCAATAAATGATAAACTCCGTGGTATCACTTCTGTAGTTCCAGTTCAATTGTAAACTCTGTTTTATCAGTTATGTAGTCCCATTTAAATAGTGACCTGTGGTATAATTTAGTTCCAATTTAATTGTAAGGTTGTGTATCATACAAAACACTATCTCACCCATTTCTCATTTTTATGCCCCCTACCTCTCATAGTTTCTCTTTCAGAAACATTGAGTTTCTTAATCCCTTGAGTGCCAGAGAGGTACGCAACGCAATGCATTGCATACCCCTCTGGCACTCAAAGGATTAAACATTGAGTGAACTGAATAGTTATATAAACTTTTGTCAAATCCTTTTGTAAGGAGCTGAGAAGATAGGTAAATTGTGTTGTTGAAGATTCCAGTCACATCACAAAAAGAAAAAAAAGGTTTTCCAAACCTTCTCCTAAATTTAATAGAAAGGTATCCTGGCCTTCAACATGGTTTGAATAACCTCATCCATAAATAACTTCTTTCTTAAGAGTGAGGTTTATATTTTCACGTGTAAAAATTAGGCTGTCTAGATTTGGATCTTGAATGGGACCCTGTGTGAGAAGAAGTCAGTTGTAGGCACCATGGTTACCATAGTAACTAGAGAACGAAACCAAACCCATTGTGGTCATACAGGTTGTATGAGAATTACACAGGCACTTTCTCTTGTTATGTTTGCAAGAACTCTGGGAATCATCACCAGAGGTGTAAACAAGTAAGTTGGAAATGGTTTAATTGGTTCAGATATTTTACCACATCAAAGTATATTAACATTAAATTGCAATATATTATTAACTAAATTTCTATCATAGTATTCCATTCCAGGTATATCTATAACGGATCATAGATAACCCCACATTACATTAGCAAAGCCGTTTGGTGCATCAAATCCTATTAGTGCCTCTTCTGCATCTTAATTATGTTTACTGCATTAATATCACCTCCATTTTATGTTTCCTGCAAATTGTTCTTTGATATGTCCCTTATGGATGTCATATAAAAAATTGTGGATGTGAATTCTGCACATCTGTCTGCAGCAAATTTAGTTAGACTATATATAACCTTATTTAACAAAAAGGTTGTAAGGATTTACATACTAATTGATGTTTCTCTGGTTTATGTTTCACTCTAACATACTTCTCCATTTTACCCTCAAGAGACTTTAATCTCCAAATGAATATATCATTTCATTAAAATTTGCCAGAGATTAAACACATAAAATAATATAAATAATTTTTTTTAAAAAGGCAATTACCCAGTTGAGATACATATGGTGAAGAGGTAGGCAAACATGGTCTTTGGGCAAATTTTCCTTGGCCCTCAGCTTTGTCTGGCTATACTTATGCTTGGCTTTATCATCAGAGGAAAATGATGCATTTTATTACAAAGTACAATACTGATACTGTATATCATTCTTACAGAACAAAAGGATTCAAAATTGGCACATTCACTGTACAACACTGAATGTGTTAATTTGTAGTCTTTGATCAGACAGCACACAAAACTCCTCCTGTTTCCCTCTCTCTGGCAGCAAGGGTATTATTAGTGGGCCAACATATGGGCTGTATGAATGTAGGTATACACTTTTTTTAAACAGGTACTATGAACCTCAGAACACAAAAATAAATGGAGATGAGACTTTCAGGGTAAAATAATTACCCACCTCTGATATAGGGCCATATCCACAAACAAAACAACAAACAATTCTGAGTCACACCAACAGTATCCTAGGGGATAAATATAAAATACCATTGATCAAAATGGGGCTTTTAAAGGGCCTTTATAAATCAATAGCAGTTAGTACATGTCCCATTTGGTGGAGCAGATTTGCTCTCTCTCTTTTATCTATCTATCTATCTATCTATCTATCTACATGGAGGGAGGTGCAAGCACTCACCATTTCAAATGGAAAGAATGCCCAGGTGCACATTTCCCAAGTGAATTAGAATACCTTCCAGAAGAGAAGGGAAGCACCCGGGGAACTTGTTAATTTGGCAAAAGAGGTTTTATTGCAGTAAACATTTGGGTCCACAACAAAGGTCCTTGTGGACCAAAATGCTAACTGCAATAAAACCTCTTTTTCAAATTAACATGTGCCACAGGTGCTGCCCTTTTCTTTTGGATGGTGTTATTATTATTAGAAGAAAGGAGGTTTAGACTTCAGCAGAGGAAGGGGTTTTGTACAGTGAGGTCTGTTAAATTGTGGAATTCTTTACCCAGGGAGGTGGTTATGGCAGATACAATGGATACATTCAAGAGAAGATTAGATACATTTCTTTCAAAAGGGAACATACAGAGTTATACCGTTTATTAGTAGGCAGATCAGGAAGGTCTGATAAAGACTAACTTATTTGGTAGCAGGAAAGCTATAAAATTACTGGGGTATGAGGAGAAGGTTGAACTTGATGGACTTGTGTCTTTATTCAACTTAATTTACTATGTTACTATTTGGAACTGTGCACCTGGGCATTTTTTCAATTTGAAAGAGTGAGTGCTTCCACCTCCCTCCATGTTGATAACATATTTATATATATATATATATATATATATATATATATATATATACACATACATATATATATATATACATACATACATACAAGGGTTATCTGATTCTCTGGTAGAAGTCTGAGATCCAGTATGAACTTTACTCAGACTAATGACTTCTTAATGCCAAGAAATGAAGATTTGTAGCTGATGTTTCAATTGATAGTTTTCTCTCTGAACAAATAACATATAATCATGGTCACATTTACTGACTGCGTGAATAAGCATACACTGAAGAACCAATGATTGCCTTGTGAAAAGGGAATTATGCTAGTGTTCTTTAATGGCCCAGCTGCATCTAGGATCATAATAAAGAACACTGTGTAGTTGCAGTACTAAACAAACATCTGACAAACCATTCATGACTGCATATCTGAAAATGCTTTGGGCTCTTTTCATATGGACAACACCAATGCAGCAATCCAGCAATCAGATTAACCCCTTGAGTGCCAGAGGGGTACACAACGCATTGCTCTGCAATGCGTTGCTTACCCCTCTGGCACTCAAGGGATTGATCTGCCATTCAAAGGGTTAGCATGCTGGACTATAGTGCCTTTCACTTGGTTGACTTCATTTGTATGATTGTACCATAGTCCTCTATTCAACAGTGTTACTACATATCTTCAGGAATGCACTAAAATTGTAGTAATGAAGGTCTGCACAGTAGTGTATAGGGCCATTAGCAGACCTTTCACACTGTCAGCATTGGAAGTTGTGGTGCTCATCTCAGCCTTCAATGAATGGCCAAACCACATGGGGGCAGTCAGTAATATTGTCTGGCACTCATATGACCTGGCTATCAGACTATTTCACTCAATTATGACATGTAAGAGGAAAATTATTTAAGACACACAGGAGACAGAACTATCACATGGTGCTGCAACAGTTCTCTCACTCATATGAAAGAGGCCTTAAGGAACAGTACATTTTTTATGAAAAACAAGCATACATTGTAATTATTTTCCTGCCAAGTAAAATAAGGGCACACTCAACACTGGGAGATGTTTCATTTAAAAGCTGTTGCAGCTCAAACCTATTTTTAAAGATACAGACTTTACACATTCTGCAAGTGCATCATATGTAAAGTTAAATTGCCTGTGTAACATTATCCCAGCTTTCACAGTCAAAGACCAGAAAGCTCTCTGGAAATAGATATCCAGTGAGCTCAATGTTAGAGACATAAGTGTACAACAAAATAGATGAAGATGAAAAAACAATTACAAGTATGGGCAATTTGACTTTAGACATTCTGCACTTGCAGAATTTGTAAGTCAGAATAAAAAATAACTCTTACTCGTTTTGGCTTAAAGGGATAGTAATACCTGAAAATAAGTTTATTTTATATTGTAGCCCTTAAAAAACCATGAAAGATGATATGTAAAATATAGTATAGTTCACTTTTCCTTGCTGTTTCAGCCAAGTCTGCCATCTAGTGGACAGATTTGGAATTCGGTCCACATAGCAACCGGCAGCTCTTTAGCAGTGCCGAGATCACATCTTTGAAAAGAACTACTTCATTGGAATTGTGCCTGGCTTGAAAGCACACTTTGTAGACCATTCCAATTAAGAAATACTTTTTAAAGATCATGATCTCAGCACTTCTGGAGAGGCACTGCTGGTCAGGCGACCAGATTCCAAATCTGAAGGGTGAAGCAATGACATCACTCCAGGGGAAACTTTACTTCTGAATATCTCCCAAACCATAAAGGTTTGGGAGATAAGACTTACATCATTTTTCATGGTTTTTTAAGGGCTACAATATAAAATAAACTTATTTTCAGGTATTACTATCCCTTTAAATTGCAGTGTTCTATTGTGGTCACCAGGCGGTGCTATTCCTATCACTTATTATAGAAAGCCAGAGTCAATGATTCAAGCATTATGAAAAATAATAGGCCTTCTGGAAAGCAGTTGGCGTTTTTGCTTAACGCCTTGAGTGACAAAGGGGTGTGCAATGCATTTCACATTCAAAGGTTAAAAAAAAAAAAAAAGATACAATTGAGCTGTAATCATTTTTGAATGAGAAATCTTCCAGGAATGGGAGTTCTAGTGTTTTTCACACCTATAGCATACCATTTTTTTTATAAAAATGTTTACTGCTTCTTTAATGCTAAATCTATTTAGTAAATATTTAATAGTAGCAAATATGTTTATACAATTAACCCTTTGAGTGCCAGAGGCTTTGGCATTGCATACCCCTCTGGTGCTCAAAGAGTTAACACAAACACATGCCCACTCAGAAAAACTTTTATTTGTGTTTGTGATTTTGTGTAACTAAGTGAATCAAAATTATAATTTGCTGTACTGTCTATATACTCATTTCCAGTGACATACTCACCATTAAAGGGATAGTAATGTTTAAAAATAAAAGCAGCTCCAATTAATCTTCATAGTATTTGGGCCATGGAGAGTGTTATTTCAATACTGTCAGAGTTGTAGAGTAACTGAATGATAAAGTATCCCCCGCCCCTTTTACTGATGTAACACTGCTCACCTCAGAGAAGCAGGACTGTTCTGATGGATTGCAGAGAGGGACAGTCTTCAGTGAACATAAAGAAAAACCTGTCAACGGGGCATGGTTTTCATTGTTCTCACAGTGAGAAGATTGTACTTTGCTGTGAGCTGTCTGGTCCCAAGACCAGATTCCACATCTGTGGGGAGGCGGCTTACACTAGGTAAAAGAGGCGGGAGGGGGATATTTTATCATTCAATTACTCTTGAACTACAACTTTGTCAGTACTGAAATAACACTCTCCAAGGCCCAAATACTATGAAGATTTATTGGAGCTGCTTTTATTTTGAAACATTACTATCCCTTTAAACTTTTGAGTCCATACACACAAAAATAAAGAAGAACAATTCTGAGGAAAAAAAAACAATTGCTCCATAGTCTACAAATAAAAGCTCCTTAAATTTCCAGTGATTTAAATGTGGCTTTTAACCCCTTCAATAGTAGAGAGGTTGCAGTGCATTGCTGACCCCTCTAACATTCAAGTGGTTAAATTCCCCACTTATATCAATGGAAATTCTTATTCTCCCATTATGCTGCAAGATGGGTTTCTCTAAAATTGCTCCCTCTTTGAACCTTTGGCCTGTGGTTTGTGATAGGAGAATAATAACTACTGTATAATACTTCATTCTTATGAAGAAAAAGTGATATTTCAGATCTGCTTCTTTTAAACAGAAGGTCGCATGAGAACTTGGAATTTGTCCTGAGTATCATATGATAGGAGAATGTACCTCCCTTCCTTGTAGTTAGGCAGAGGAGGAGAGCTCATTAGAGCCAGAAAACGCACACTCTCTGCAACAGAGCAGGGATGGGTTGTATCCAAACTCATTTCTCTGCCTGTACGTTCATGGATACTGATACCGATGTATTAAGAGCAACCAGGATAAAAACATGCACCATATGGGACAAATCACTGGAGACCTCTCTAGCGTTCAAGAGACTTAAATCCTCATATTTAACCCTTCGAGTGCCAGTGGAGTACGCAACACATTGCAAAGCAATGCACACCCCTTTGGCACTCAGATGGTTAGAGAGAATTTAGAGGATATCTTTACTTGTGCCCCACAGTGCTGTTAGTTGGTATGCTTCAGAATTGCTCTAATTAATCTTAGTCACCAGTCTCACTGTCCCACAGGACATTACTTCCTTCGTATTATTGTATACTAGTGTAAAAGCCCGTGTACACGGGCCAAGGTCCGGTGAGGTAAAGAGGCCGGTCCTGCTCTGTGTACTGCCTCCGCCTCACTGGTGGCACACGCAGTGCAGTCATGTGCAGTAGAGACTGCCCGACCGCATAGAATGCTCCCAGCTCCCAGCATTCTGTGCATTTGGGCAGGCTCTACTGAGCATGACTGCATCTGACAAACATTCTGGCCTTTTATATTATAGGATTTCTGACTGGAATGCTATTATATTGGCACTTTGAGTGCCAGAGAGGAATCCAACACAATACAACGTAATGCGTTAGATACCTCTCTGGCACTTAACCCTTTGAGTGTCAGAGGGGTACACAATGCATTGCTCTGCAGTGCATTGCGTATCCCTCTGGCACTCAAAGGGTTAAAGGTTAAGATATGAATGTGCAATGTCCACATCAGAGTTGCTTTTCTATATTGGTTTTTTGAACAGAAGAAGATAGGAACAATTTTATAGCAAATCAACACAGCCATTGGGGTGAAATAAAAATTACCATTCATTTAAATCAGGTTTTTTTTTTAATTGCATTGGAAACCTCTCTAGCATCTAAGGGGTTAAAAGAACCATTTTAATCAATTCCATTTTCTTGTCTTATAGTTTGGGTCAGACTTGTTCTTTATTTAAAGGGATAGTAATACTTTGTTTTATCTTTATTTTGTTTTATAGGCATTAAAAAAACATGAAGAATGATATAAGTTTTATCTCTCAAACCTTTATGGTTTGAGAGATATTCACAAGCAAAATTTCTCATCCCGCCCCTTTTACCTAGTGTAAGCCATCTCTTCTCAGATGTGGAATCCAGTCCATAGACCAGACAGATAACAGAAGGGGACACTCTTATTCCTATGAAAACAATGAAAGCCCTGCCCCCCTTGACAAGTTTTTCAGGTTTTTCATTATCTTAATTGAAGATTGTCCCTCTCTGCAGTCTACCTGGGCACCTCCCTTCTGCTCTGGCTGAACAGTGTGACATCAGTAAAAGGGGTGGGATGGGGATACTTTGTCATTGAATTACTCTTGAACTACAACTGTGACAGAATTGAAATAACACTCTCCTAAGTCCAAATACTATGATGATTAATTAGAGCTGCTTTTATTATGAAACATTACTATCCTTTTAAGTACATGAGACTTTATAATATCAGATGAAAAAGGACATGGAGATCTCTGTGCTACTTCTGCTATGACTCTGCTGGACTGAATAAAAAGTATTCACCTCCCATCACATCCAAAACTTTCCGTTAAATGTAAATACATATGCATAGTAATTACATACTTGCTGTTTAATGCTGCAACTCCAACTGTGCTTCTTGGAGTTGACATGCTGGCTACATAATTCCACTGCCGTGCTTGGGGATCCCATCGTTCTACAGTGTTAAGGTAGCTCCATCCATCATGGCCGCCAACAGCATACATTGGTCCCTCCAAAACTGCAACTCCTGGATTCACATTAAAGTGTGTGTAAATAAATAAATGTTTAAATTAGTCTTGTAAAAGGAAGGTCAGCTTTTAAGCATTTGCATTCATAAATCATACGTACAGTTGATCTAATAAAGACTAATTAAACAACTTGAAATTAAAGCTATTATTTTTCTGTAGACATAGCACACTGCATATTTAATCATGCTTGCTTGGAAGGAACATTAATAATTTAGGACATGGACCTGGAGTTTGTTATTTTGCATATGCCCTACTTGTTTTGTGATGAAATGTATTTAAAAGAGCTGCAGATCTATAACCTATGTTTTATTAAATTTTTCTTGCTAATTAGAAGTTTACAAAAGAAATCTTTAATAATTGAACCCAGTTAAAAAGGTTTATGAGAGAAGTTATAATTAAATCATACGCTTATAAATAAATTGAAATAATGTGGCTATGTTCTAGAATAAAACGGGGTATTTACTAATACAGTTTTGTTTTCACTAGAACATGTGCTGGGACCAAATTTTAAGGCTGCAGCTTCCAGAATAAAGTGGATGACTTCTGGGACAAAGCAACTGTACTGTAATGGAGATCTGAAAATGCTCACCGATTTAAATGGGGATTTTTATTCCCTGAATGCAAGCAAGATCACCAAAGAATTAATCCACATTTAAATCAAGGGTGATTTTTATAGTGCAGTCCTTTTTTCCAAAAATGTCACCACTTTGCATTTGAACATAAGACCCTTAATGTCACTCTCTGCCATAAGCCAATTTTCTAAGCTATGTACACCAAAAATTCTCCTCTTAATGTCACTTGTGCTAAGGCAAACGCAGTAGGGAATTGTAAGGGAATTTCATGATTCTCCATTCCTCTGCACCTTTTTCAGGTTAGTACTAACAAGGTACAATGAAAAATGGCAACACTTTACTCCATTTTCTTGTGCATTCTATGGGCAGGAGCATGTCCTGGGCATGCAGGCATTAATGTCTTAAAAGAACAGTAACATAAAAATAAAATGAGGTTATGAACACTTATTTCATTCCTGCCTTTTCCATGGCTCCCATGAACTGTGAATGGGCTGAGATAAGTATAGAAGAGCAGTGGACATATTCATAATCAATTAACCCTTTGAGGGTCAGAGGGAAATGCAACCTATTGAAAAGCAATGCATTGCATACTTCTCCGGTACCCAAAGGGTTAACTTACAGTAGGTCTTCTCTCTCAATGAAAACGGCACAAACAATATTAACCCCTTAGGACGATGACGTGCTAGAACCGTCACCGTTTTTTATACCCTTAAGGACCGCTGACTGTCATAGCATATCACATACTTTTTATTTACAGAGCTCCTGCGGGAGCGGTGTAAGTAACAGCGGGGTCTGAAATTGACCGCTCCAAGACCAGAGCGGTCTCTCTCAGACCCCTGCTCAGCGTGCCGGTACACACAACAGGTCACAACCTCTTAAGAGGTTAATTGCTCTCTGAACAAGACTATGCATGTGATAGCAAGCAGGTTTAGGATTATTCCAGTTTGAATTTGTGCCTGGGTTCTGGATTAATCAAGAGAATTACAGTGTAGGCATCCCCATTCTAACTGTAATTAACATGATTTTATTTAAATAGCCCAGAGAGAGGCATTACAATACGTTGCCAATGTGCTGCAATGCGTCAGCTGCCTCCCTGGCACTCAGAGTTTTAAAGCTAATCCTGATCTTGTGAATTCCATCACAATACATATCACTTCTGTTTCTCTGCCAACATTTATTGTAGTGAAATGTAATTCAGTCTTACCCAAACCATGCCTGTGAGTTGACATGGGTGGCATTATAGTCCACACTTTAGTTATTGGATTGAAACATTCCACAGTATTCGATGTTTTCAGTCCGTCTCTCCCCCCAACAACATACAGTTTATTGTCAATAACAGCTACTCCAAACTGCAGACGTCTGCCATTCATGGTGCTAATTTGTATCCAACTGTTTGTTCTCAAATCGTATTTCTCAATAGTGGTTGCACCTGTGATAAGAAATGTCATCAAACCACCATATGTACATTGGAAGTGCACTGTTCATGATTAAAAATGCTTCTTCAGCAAAAGTTGAAAGCATGTTTAAAGGAGAACTAACACCACATAAAAATAGCCCTGCACTTAAGGCCAGAAAATCTTAATGGCCCCTCTTATTTTTCCCCTTGTACCTTAGATGAAGAGAACATCTGAAATCAGTCTTGGATGTCATGTACATGGACGTATACATGACTGTTGCAAACAGGACCACAGGACCTCAAAATCTGCTCATTTTAAAAGGTAATCATATCCCTTTATGGAATAAACAATTGTATTGGTTGAGTCACATAGGTGAAGTAATCTCTCCTCTACTTAACCTTACTATGGGAAGAAAATCCTAATATCTTCTCTGAATTTTGCACTTCTGCCTTAGTTGAAGAGATGACATCTTCAATAGATAACTGATGTCATGTCTATGGAGGCGGACATGACAGCTGCTAGCAGCAACACAGGACAAAAAATCTGCCAACTGTCATGGTAATCTTAACCCCTTTATGGGTGTGCAATGCAATGATTTGCCCTTTGGCCCTTTAAATTTGCTTAAATGCAAAATCCAGGTCAGAGCGAAGTCAAATTATTAACCCATGCCTGAAGAAGGGACCTTAGTGTCCTGAAAGCTTGCACTTGTTATGTCCTCAGTTAGCCATTAAAAGGTATCACCTTTATACCACTCTTGTGAGTTTTTTGCTACACTGAATCCTATCTACTCCCACTAGCTAACACGGTACCATCTTTTTTCTCAAACGTATTCAAATGACGAGCTATTAATAGGTCATGAAGTAACCTAAAAATTCTGGCTAATGCCTAGCCCACTAGAAACACCATTTAAATCAAAAGTGCCCCTCTGTGGATATAATAATATCAAAGTATTTTACCAGGAAGGATACATTGAGATTGTCTACTCGTTATGTCCTGGGGTGTGTATATATATGTATATATATATATATATATATATATATTTATTATTACCCAATTTAATGGTACTCATTTTATCGACCTCGTAAGGATGACAGGCTGAGTTGACCTTACTGGGATTAGAACCTGTGCATTAACCAACTGAGCCATCTCATCAGCTTATATTTGATATTGTAGGAGGTATGCCGCAGGTGGAAAATGAAAATTCACCTAACATAAATGGGTTTTAACCCTTTGAGTGTCAGAGGGGTATGTAATGCATTGCTTTGCAATGCGTTGCATGCCCCTCTGGCACTCAAACGGTTAACCCTTTATAAGCATAGCAATACCTTGGCAATTTCAATCTCTAGCACTCAAGGAGTAAAAATTCCATTTACAGTAATGGACTTTGGTGAGTTTTCATTTGCCCCATGGTGCATTTGACTTGTTTCAGAATTGCTCCTTTTTACCTTTCTGCATAAATCCCAAAGTCTGTAACATCTTCTCTGTGACCCAAATACGCCAACAGATTTTTGGAAAGAAACATTTGTATTTGTGCCACTGTATTTCAGAACATTCCCAAAATGAGCTGACAGCTATGTGACATTACAACTGGTACATATGTACGTTTGAATGCATGCATGTGTACTTTACATAATGGACATGAATTTAAAGGGAAAAAACTCTTAACCCTTTGTGTGCCAGAGGTGTATGACACGCCCTCTGGCACTCAAAGGGTTAATAATAGCTCCACTTTAACTTACCTTAATATGACCTGAAGGTACTTTGGTGAAGGTGGACATGACAGATGCTGGAAGTTTTGCAGACTGAAGCAGGTAGAAGGCAACAACCTACTTCTCCAGGGTTTGCAATGCTTGGCAACACATTGTAAAACCTCTGTGGCATTCAAAGGGTAAATGACCACAGTTGTCTGCATTGAGTTGTAAAACAATGGGTTGTGTACAGTGGGCAGAATTTATGTCCTGTTGTTCTAGCAATTGTCCTGTCTTCCTCCATGGACATGACACTTAGGACTGAGTAAAGATGGTATCTATTGAATCAGAGTTCAAGAGAAGGTTCTCAAGGGGGGTTTAGGATTTTTTTCTAGCCATAGTAAGGTAGTGGAAGGGTATTATTCAGGTGTTAATTCCCCTTTAATAAAAATACATTTAAATCAAATAAACTATTAAGCAGGAGTAGTTAAGTGCTGGGCCTCCAGCTGTTGGGGACTGCAGATCCCATCATGCCCAACCAGCCAATGGCTGGAGGACTGGGTATTCATTAACCTGCTTTAAAGGATCAGAATCCATCAATAATGACACGTACTGTATTAATATTCACTCTGTCCCATAAAGCGAATGGGAGATCATGTCCTAGAATATGCAACTAATTATAGCTTTCCTTCACACTTGTTATTTTTTTGTGAGAACAAGAAGTTTGAAAGCTTAACCTAAAAAGGTTATTAACCCTCATATTCTCAGGATTTCACATTCTTTTAGTGCAGCTTTAAAAGGCAATTATAAACCAGAAATGAGTTTCTCTTATTTTTTGAAATGTCAGTTATATGGATAAAGTTTTGGGGTTCTTTTTCAATTTGATCTCTTTTACAATCCGTTGCTAGTTATTTAGTTTACAGTCTGATTAGGACTAGTGACCCTTAGAAACTAATATGGTCTATTAAATCTCACTGCTAGTTATGAGGGTGTGTAAGATATACAAAATTTACCACTATGCCTCAAGCAAAAGGTTTTTGACCAATGTCTTAACCTATGGCAGTGAAACATAGACACTGGAAGCCATAACCATACAAAAACATAACCCTTTGAGTGCCAGAGAAGTATTCAGTACTCAAAGGGTTAAGGTTACACAGAAGTATGGAACTTCGAATTCTGAACATATCAAAAAAAGACCAAAAACAGTGTGTATGGATTCGCCAGCAATCAAAGGCCATGAGATAACTGAAAGAGTAAAATGCCTGAAAGGGAAATCGGCAGGCCATATAGCAAGACCTGATGCTAGATGTTTCAAACAAATTTTGGAATGGATTCCACTCAGTATAAATGACCAAGAAGGCAGCCACACTTGTTGTTGGTACACAGTGTGAATATAAGGCACAGGAATGAAGTTGTTGGAAGATTCCTGAGGAGGCCTCTATTCTGCAACGGATTGACAATGGCTTATGTTGATAATCTATATATATATATATATATATATATATATATATATATATATATATATATATATATATATATATATATATATATCTATAGACTTGTGCGCAGGAAAAAACTGTTTTGCCTGAATCATTAGGTGCATTTTTGCATCCATTTGAAGGAAACATAGTTTGCTTACCCCCCCCCCCCTTCGGTAGGCCCCAACTTCCACCTATACACTTAAAATAATCCTTTACCCCTTAATCCTGTTCAAACTGTTGCCTGAGCCAGAATAAGAAACAATGGACAGGGATTGACTTTTAAATGGCCATCCCTGTTCAGATTAGTTCCCATGCTCCCATTGGCTGGGATCAGAATCTATCTCGATGGGTCACAGATTCACCCTTTTCTTCACAGATTAAAATAAGTGAAGTTTATTATTGAGATTGTTCTTTAAGGACATCAACCAAAGTAAGTGAATCAGCTGATAAATTAAATGGCACCAATTCCTAGGGCACATTTCTCCAATTAGAATGTATTTATCAAATGAAATGTAGTCTAGTCCTTGGTGCCTACTGACATTTAACCAACTGAGTGCTATATGTCTGTACAACTTAAGATATGCAATTGTTTCTTTTTCATCATACTTTTTTAATTCACTCAATAATATCTTGATGTCTCTTTTATTCCCTGTAGACTGGAGTGACATTTATAGTTATAATCCATTGTTACTTGTGAAGAATAAGCTGCAAACACATTTCAAAGTAACACATTATTGATTGTGTTTGTCTGTCTGTCACTTATAATGAAGGTGACAACAGTGGAGAGAACTGAAATCCTCTATACGTCACTGTTCTGTGTCTCAACTCCATAGGTAAGTAATTAAATGAAATAAAATGCCACCCGTCACATAAACTCGACTAAATTGTTAGTAAGGGATATATTTCACTTAGGGTCTTATTAGCAAAAGCTAAACAGGATCAGCTCTGGGGCAAACCATCTGCAACATAGGGGGAAAGTGAAAATTCCCAGAATACACATTTATTTAAATTAGGCTTTTATACCCTTGAATTCTAAAGATCCCCAGCACATTGTGAAACAATACACTGGAGACCATCAAAGAGTTAAAATTCCACATTAAATCAATAGGGATCTGTGGAATGTTTGTATGTCTTCCACGCTGTACTTGGTTTTCTCTACAATTTCTCATATTGAGAGTCATACTGAAAATGGCTTGGTGATTTCAGCTGTATGGAAGATTGCTGCTTATCAGGTACAAAGCTGTAACCATTGTCATAATAGTCATTCACCTTATTATATTGAAATAATCACTCAGTCCTGCAAAGGAACAATCAATGCACTCTTGACATAAGAGGTCAATTAAGTCCATGCTAAATAATTAACATATATAACAATACATTCTGTTGTCACAAACATTAGCAATAATTTGTTTTAATCCTTTGAGTGCCAAAGAGGTACCCAGTGCTTAAAAATCATGATTTCTTCCATTTTGCACATTAAAGATGTAATACATTTGAGAAGTAATTTAGTATTCATGGGATTAGTATTCATTTGGCCGTATGGTACAGTTAGTTTACACTAGGAATGCTGATCGTTATCACATTGATTACTGCCCCTTGTGGTTTGCTTTTGAATTCAGTCTTCTGACCAGCAAATAAATAGGGCAAAGTAAACCGTTTTTAAGCAGCACAAAAATAACAGTTGGCACTTAGTTAACCATTTGAGTTCCAGAGAGGTATCAAATGCATTTCTTTGCATTTTGTCTAAAAACATCAGCCGCTGTGGGGAAGTGGGCCAGTCTGTGAGCATGTCACTGCATTCCTTTCCTCTTGTTTATGGCTATGCACACACCAAGGTGTAGAGGAAATACTGTGAGTGTATGCTATCCCCTGAGCATGCTATGGGACTGGTGTATAGGACATTCTGGGAATAAAGTCCTAACAATGGCAGATATTGTCCGCTGACATGCACTAAAGTGTGGTTAGAGGCATGGCGAATGGAGGGAGTCGAAAGGCAAGGAGAATGATGGAGGGACATAGGCATGGAGACAGAAAGGGAGAAAGGCACCGAGAATGAGGAGGGATGAGAGAGACATGGAGGAGGAAGAGGCATGGATGAGGAAGTGAGGAGAGAGACATAGGTAGAAAGACATGGTGGAGGGTGCGGTTAAGAAAGAGAAATGGAAGGTATGGAGAAAGATGGGGAGACATAAGGAGGGGGTACAAAGACATAGGGATTAGAAAAGACAGATATAGGGTGGGAGACAGCCTGAACACCATCCCAGTATATTAGGCATTGATGGGCAAAGGTAATAAATCCTCTGGATTTCCACTCTATGCTTCCCCTGCTGCAGCCATCAATGAGACTCTCTGTGTGTGTCGCTGGTAAATGACCTGTGTCTGGTCACACACACACACACACACGTACACATGCACACACACGTACACACGTACACATGCACACACACGTACACATGCACACACACGCACACACACACACACACACACACACACACACACACACACACACACACACACACACACACACACACACACACACACACACACACTGGTCTGTACAAAGATTAATTTTTACACTGGCCAACAATGCCTCGTATAGTACTGGGATAATGTTGAGCCACAAAGAACAAATTGCAGAGCATTCATTGGCCTCTCTGACATTGATGGAGTTTATATCAGTCCAAAGTGTTCTTTAAAGGGATAGAGTGTTATTTCAATACTTTCAATGTTGTAGTTCAAGAGTAATTGAATGATAAACTATTCCACTCCTACCCCTTTTACCTAATGTAAGTCACCTCCCCTCAGATGTGGAATCTGGTCTCTTGACCAGACAGCTCACAGCAAGGGACAATCTTCTTACCATGAGCATAAGGAAAACCCTACAAAGACAAAAAAGGAAAGAGTGCCAAATAGTGTAATAAAATACTTTGTTGCAAAAAGTAAAAGAAATTTACTCACAAGGTGTATCGGTCAGACAACTGGTATCAAGCAGTCTGATAATCTGGCATACAAAGGATCTTAACCCATCTCCGTTCAGGTGACTTTCACAGAAACATATTTTCCTTTATCCTTCTAACAATGATGACTGAGATGGGAACTTCAGTATTCAAAAAAGTAATTACATTTTATGAAAACTTTAAAACTACAGAGGCTTGAATGCTTACGAGTTTCTCAGTTGACAAAAATTGCTTCCTCAGAGCTACAAGCCTATTTCCATATACATAAAAAAGAAAAAATTATAAGGAAAACCCTGCCCCCCCCCCGAAGATTGTCCCTTTCTGTGATCATCCGGACAGTCTTGCTGATCTGAGGTGAGCAGTGTTACATCAGTAAAAGGGGCAGGAGGGGGAATACTTTATCATTCAATTACTCTTGAACTACAACTCGGACAGTATTGAAATAACACTCTTCATGGTCCAAATACTGTGAAGATTAACTGGAGCTGCTTTTATTGTAAAACATTACTATCCTTTTTAACTCAGTCCACAGATACCTCATTTACTGGGACACTGAACTTTGTCAGAGGAGTGTGAAGCTGAAGGAGTGGGGGCAGAACTCAGTGGGTGGAGTCGAAGAGGAAAGGGTAAACCTCTGGAGATGGAGGTGAAAGGGGGAGTGTAGAACTTGGAGGGCAGTGTGAAGGGGAGAGGCCAGAACTCAAAAGGTGGAAGTGAAGGGGGCAAAATGGACAGTGTTGCCAAGCAGGTTCATGTTGCCCATACAGATCCATATAGGGAATATCTTGAACACAGAATTTGGGGCTTCACATCACATTCTGTAACAAGCCATGCTCTGCCAGTGTGTCTGTCCTTTAGCCTGACCGGGCCTTCTATCAGTGGCTGAAGCAATGCATTGAGACTCAATTGCCAACCCAGGGGTTAAGCTGGTATGGATCTAGAAACTCTACAGGGTCAAATATTTGCCAGCCAGCAACGGACCAGTGTGGAAGATTACTGTCCAAACCCTCATCTTGCTGAGGAGGCCTTCATCCTGCAGTGGACTGACAATGGCTGCAGTGTGTTTGTGTGCTTCTGGTTAACTGTCCAGTGACCACCCCTCCCCAGGGAAGCAGGGGGTGGTGTGCACCTGCACTCAGTGAATCACCAAGGGGCAGTGATTTTGATTGCAATTGCCAGGGGAGCCAAGCCCTCCTGGCTACTCCTGACAAAATTACTGCATTTTACTTTCAAAGGTTTAGTCCCAGCTTGATAGGTACCTCTAAGGGTTTGAACTAGCTGAATGTGCATCCATTGTATCTTACCTTTTGTAGCATCCATTCCACCAACTGCATAAAGAGCTCCAACAGTGGATTTTCTGGGCTTTGTCCTTGGACTCTGCATCATTGACCTCCTTTCAGGGAGGAGATGATACTTCATAGCTTCCATGAGAAACTTCTGACACTCCAAGTCATTGGCAAACATTGGACTGTTCTCAAGATCTGCAAGTAACTAAATGCACACAACAGAGAACATTAGCATGAGCCTTAGTTGTACAAATTTAGTGCCTTCTAGCATGTTTAAGTTTTGTTAAGAGGTGTAGTTTCAAGTGAGACTTGAAAAACATAAGTGAGGTGCAGGGGCACAGGGTGGGAGGTAGAGCATTCCATAGATAAGGAGCATGAAATAAACATGCAGAGCAACATGGGTGTCTCTTTTGCTGCAGTGTGTCCAGCTGGTGCTGTGGCTAGCTTGGAAAGCACATACTATGTCAACATTTACAATGAATAAGAAAACAAATGATATGAGTGAGGATGCAAAAGAGAAGATACTAAAATCAGACATTCCCTATAAACATGCTGTACAGTTTTAACAATAGCCCATACAAAATTTACAAGAAACACTCTGTTGATTTAGTTCTTAGCATTATTACTAATCTGTAGGTGATTACTACACTCATACAATCTGACAAATGTGGACAGAGTCCAATTTGCACTCATATATGCAATATCACTCACCCATATGATTAGCTTGGTAAAAGACAATAAGACAATAGGAATTCCAATTCACTCCCGTGAAAATAAGAGAAGTATGCAAACAAACTACAAAGCAATGCTATGCACACTCTACTAGTCTTCAAGGATAACTAACATGAAAAAAAATGTATAAAATTAATCATTTTAGTAGATAACCAATGTGATTCTCATTTCTGGGAGTAATAACTATAGCTGTGGAGAAGCACCTGATAATTCCCATTGGCTGCTGGGATCTCACATTCACCTGTACAACCAGATAGGAGGCTGATACTGGTAGCTTCATAAACTCTTTGTAGGAGATGAGACAAGAAGTCATGCAAAGGCCTGTACAATTTGGTCTATAAAAGTTTAGAAAGCTGCTTCTTCCAGTGTTAGGAGTGCATAGTTTAAATGGAAAATGATTATGTTTTAATATTAGTTATTTTATACTATATATCCCCCCATTCATTTTTTTTCCTGTTAGTGGCCCTTTAACAGCTTAGACGCTAAAGTCCTCTCTGATTTATTGTTTTGCAGTATGCTGGAGATATTTCTAGTACAATGAGCACACCAGCTGTGAAGGCGCTGTCCGTGTTTAATCACAGGTGAGTAATTAATGGCTCAGTCATGAACCATCTGGGCTTAATTGGGTATATCTTAGAAACAGGACTTGCTGGTATGCCCCAAGGACTGAAGCTGAGAAGCACCTAAGGTGTTAAAACTATATCATAGTGAAAGCAACATTTTAAAAACACCATGGGGGTTATGCACTAAGGCGTGGAAATGACTTCTCTGATGATATCACTTCTCCTTTCCTATGTTATTCTATGCAGCCAATGCACTGTTATTTCGCCAACTTCAGAGATATTATTGCATAAGCTCTATAGTATAACAAAGTGATATCAGTGGAGAGGTCATCTCCACTTTCTCTATTGTCATTGAGGGATGGAGAGACCATGAGGTATAGAAAGCCCCCCTACATGAGTCAGGATTGTAACTGAAACTCCTCCCACCCCCAGGAGCCTATATCCCACCACCAATCAGACTGTAGTCAGTTTTTTAGCGTGCCCTTCGGTAGATACAGAGATATTTCCCCACTAGCAAATTTACAATATTTTATTTTATAATTTCTTTTACATATATTCAAATATTTCATACAAATTGGACCCTCATTTTGTGAGGAGAGTCCTTAAATCAGCTGACACATCAGTTATTAATCCTGCAGTGCCAAAGTTTATCCAACTTTGCCTTTGGCATTTGATACATAAGAAAAAAAATATCAGAAGGGCAACAGAGACAGTATGAGGCAACATCTTGGTGACCTACAGCTCTGACTACAGTACATTTCTCCTGTTCTGATTTGCTAACCAGAACAAGAGACTATTGGAGCAAATAACCACAGAGTGGTACAATTTCACTTGTTAGGTACAGTAACCAGAACAAGAGGCTCATTACATACTCAAACTGTAGAGTGGTACAGTTTCACTTGATCCAGTTCATTAACCGAAACAAGAGGTTTATTTTATGCACCACCACAGAGTAGTTTAGGACACACATAACCTCTGAATTTCTCACCCAACTGCAACCATACTTCACTGGAACAGACACACACATCAAAAAGTCACTTGCGAGTTCGGGTCTCTTTGCAAACTCCAATTGTGACACAATTTTAAAACCTGAAGGAAATTGTCATTTAAATATTATATTAACAATTCCTTTCTTACTTTTTATCCACTATGGCTGAGTCTAGAGAGGGGGAAAAGAAATCTAAAAGCAACAAAGGCACCACAGCCTACACAACCTGTGACACTAAAACTTCAGGATCTCATACATCAAAATGTTTGCATTGCCCTGTTCTGACGAACCATTACCTAGCACTTCAAAAGAATTTCTTCCAAATTTAAAACCTGAATGGTGTAATGTTTTACCAGGGTCCACAGCCATTACCCTTGAAAAGGTATTGGGCAAATGGTTATCTGATTCACGTTTATCCACAAAAAAGACCACCACCAATTCATTTTAAGAGTGATCCCTTAATGTTTTATACAAATATTTCTGATGATGAGCACACACTTATTCCATTTTGGAGTGGTCCATTAGAGAAGCAGAAGATCCTGAATCATTAGAATCTTTAATGAGGTCAATTTTAGAGGTTCTACAAGTCTCTGAGAGGAACAGTGAAGAAAGTACATCTAAGGCCCTTTTCAAAAGCAAAAAGAAATAAATCAGTTTCCCAGCATAAGCGGAACTAGATCAAATCACTCAGGATGAAAAGCATATGCCATATAAACATTTAATCACACCAAAGAAATTTACATGTGTTTACCCCTTATCTAAAGAAAAGGTTAATTTATGGTCAGCTCCACTAGTGGCAGAAATAGTCCCTCTCTGAACGAGCGCTTATTACCACAGACAATAGAACTGCAAAGTTCTACCAACATAAAGCGTCTCTAAGATTGTTCTCAATGCTTCTTTTCCAGCGGTGCTGCTTCTTCCACTATGGTCACTGGCACATCAACCTCTCAATACATGTAGAAAAAAAAAGAAAAGAGAAGGGCGCACATGCTCTAAGTGTAGCCTGTTATAACAATTGATGACCACCACAGACAATATCACTTTCTCAGGGTGCTTAGTATTCTACTCACATGTTGGTGAGGCAAAACCAGCCTCACAGTATAACAGCATCCACTGGATCACGCCCAGTGCACTCCATCTCTCTCTCTCTCTCAGTCCGTCACCCCTCAAGTCCATACTTCAACTCCACACTTTACCCAGAGTTTACTGTATAGACTCTTTAACCTCTGTAATCTCAGCTATAGTGGCTCTACTATAAATCTATATCTGGTAAGTGGAGTTCCTATTGCTGACAGGGGGTAATTAGAACTAACTTAATGAGAAAAGAGTACATATATATAATAAGAAACCTTATTCCAATATATCATGTGAGTCAAAGAAACTCATATGGTGGAAAAATGTATTTATTCTATATCCAAAAATAGAAAGAACAATATCAAAAACAGTATATGACAATATATAAGTACTATAGTACTACAGAAATGCAATAAAAATTGCTACAATAAGCAATAACTAAAAACCTATACTGACACTCGACCCTTCGCGTTACATGGCCTATAGTCACTTTGTCAGGGGTCTGTCTAATGATTGCCCTCCTGTCTCACCTTAAATACAGGTTGATTCTCGGATGTTTTGCGCCAAAAAAACCAAAGGTTTTTGGTTATCAATTGCTATAACAGTCTACACTTAGCGCATGTGCACCCTTCTCTTTTCTGTGTTTTTTTTCCACTAGTGGTAGATCCTACATTATCTCTACTTTCTAGACATACAACCTATGAAGTTCAGAGTTCTGTGGCACTTAAACATACTGCAGATAAGACAATAGACTTCTTCAACTGGTTACTGTTTTCAGTCCAGGGAGCTTTTATTAAGGCAGAATTCGCCTTGTCATGGGCGTGCAGAGCAATGGAAGCATGGCAAAGACAATGTTAATAAGCTATTCAAGATAATGTCCCAAAAAGATAATTTTCTTACTGTAATGGAACTTCCTCAAAAGGCCACAGTATGAATGGTGAAGCAGCTTTGGAAATTGCCAAAATGACACAAAAGTACTTGGCTTATACAGTTGCTGCCCATCACACTCTGTGGCTCAAAATATGGAATGCAGATTGTGTATTCAATATTTCACTTTTGTTTTGATCTGAACTAGATAAGATTGTCAATCAAATCACTTGAGGCAAAAGTACTCTTTTGCCTCAAAACAAACCTAGAAGATATGATTTTAAGAAGAAAAACTCAATATACTGTACCAACAGAGACTCTCAAGGGACTTCTCGACACTGCATCTACTGCAGAGGGAAATTTCTTTCATTATGGGGAAAAAAACAAATCCAATTGGCCCCAGAAGAAAAATCTATCCGAATCGTCTGAACCCAAGCCACCACAGCAGGAAGGTGGGAGTTCAGAACCCAATAAATCCTCGCTAGGGGGAAGACTTTGACACTATTTTTCACAGTGGAGGAACTCCAGTACAGATGAATGGGTACTTCAACTACTATCAGAACAACAGAATATTGTTTATCACTCTCCCTCCATCCTGTTTCTTCTGTACCAGGGTACTCAGAGACAAAAGCCTTCAAGAGACATTCCATCAAGTGATTTTCCAGTCCTTATGAAACAGAGTGGTGAATCCTGTCATGAGGGACCAAAGATTCAGAGGATTTTATTCCAATTTTTTCATTGTCCTGAAAACAAACTATAGAGGTTTTCATCCAATCCTGAACTTAAAGGCTCTAAATCAGTTCTTTTGAGTAACCAAGTTCAAAATGGAATCAGATCCATGACAGCAACCATGGAGTTTATGGAGTCTCTCAATATCAAATACTCAAATTACAGATATCTTAGATTTGATTCCAAAATTAACATTATCAATTTGTGGTTCTTCCATTTGGTCTAGCCATGTCAACAAGAGTGTTCACTAAAGTTATGGCTCCATTTGCAGCCTTTCTTCAGCCCGTAGGAGTGAATGTAACCCCATATCTAAATGATTTGTTACTGAAAGCTCCTTCAAAATTAGGAGCAAAATTAGAATGTCGCTCTATTGACTCATGTGATATTCTGATCTCGGCTTTTTTGGTTTAGGAAATATTTTTAACATGCTATTTTGTTGGTCACCACATATTTCAATAGTGAACCCTTTGGTAAGTCCCCATGGTCCCTGCATCCCTCAGTGATGATAGAGAAAAGGGGATTTTTGTACTTACCGTTAAATTCTTTTCTCTTAGTTCATTGAGGGATGCAGATCATCCCACCCACAGAAAACTAATCAGTGTAGAGATGTGCTGCGGTTACTCAGCAGCGCTGCTCTAGTGTCTATTGCCTTCTTGACTTTGCAATACAATAACTGACTACAATCTGATTAATGGAGGGGTATAGGCTCCTGGGTGTTTCAGTTAGAGTGTCCTGCCTCCTGTAGGGAAAACCTCTATACCTCATGGTTCCTGCATCCTTCAATGATCTAAGAGAAATATGGATTTTGGGAATCTTTACTGTCCTCTATGAGGCAGATGATTGGTCTCAGAATTCCTCCACTTTCTTTTATACATAAGACACAAAGTCCCTTAAGGTTGTTTTAAAGTGATATTACCTGTGGTGGAAGTAATGGTAACCTTATGTAAGAGAGGAGCATTCCAAGATCTCTCTGTCGGGATTGTATATCATGCTTGACCCACTGCATTAAAGCTTGAAATATGGTTTCTTCATCTGGAACATTGATGTCATCACTAGACAGGAGTTTAGCAATTTCATTGGCTGGCAGTAGGAGGAATTCTTGATTGCGTATAACTTCAATAAAATGTTCCTGCAATTGAAGTCACTTGAGTTATATATGTATACAACAACATGTAAATGTTCAGTTGAACTGCACTAAGCCTGGCCTTAAGTATAACAAATCTGAACACTGTGCAATCAATTAGCATAAAGTACCACATTGTGCCAACCCTGCTCCTCTATAGCTACCAAGAGTTCACAATTTCAGTATTTTCAGGAAAAAGCACAGGAGGACTAATTAAAGTGAGTTGCCAATTATTACTCTACCTGTGGTCCAGTTGGATACTCTGAAAACATTCACTGTTGGTAGCTCTTGAGAATCAAGGTTGGCTACTGCTGCCCTATCCTTTCTGATCATCCTAGAATAAAATTGGTTCTTTGCTGAAAATATGGGACCTTTGGGAACTCAAAGTGAAACTGGAGTCCCCCCACTGAACTCCAGATACACTCATACATTCAAATATCCAATTTTAGAATCCACAAAAACATCCAGGATTTCCAGGGAGGGGGGTTCCAAAAAATTCAATAATAATACTTAGATTTTCCTGTGTATTTCTGAATCCCTAAACTATAAAAAAAAACATCCTGAGCATGGACCAAGGTTGGGCAATCTGTGGCTCCATTCTGACAGTGTTTGTACTACAAATCCCATCACCAACTGATGGCTAAGGACGAAAGGAGGTGAAATTCAACAGTAACTGAAATTAAGTGGAGGTTGCCCAATCCCAGCAAAGATTTAGACAAAGAAATGGCTAATTTGTGGGTTGCACGACTTTGTCTCTCTATGCCCTGATAGGAAAAACAAGTGAAATGGAGGAGAGTAGGCAATAAGAAACCCACTCTCAGTTTGCCATTGGAGTAAAAATCTTTCCTTAAAGGGATAGTAATGTTTCAAAACAAAAGCCGCTCTAATTAATCGTAGTATTTGGACTTTGGAGAGTGTTATTTCAATTCTGTCAGAGTTGTAGTTCAAGAGTAATTCAATGACAAGTGTCCCCCTCCAGCCTCTTTTACTGATGTAACACTGCTCAGCCAGAGCAGAAGGGAGGTGCCCAGGTAGACTGTAAGGAGGGACAATCTTCAATTAAGATAAGGGAAAAACCTGAAAAGCTTGTGAAGGGGGGCAGGGCTTTCATTGTTTTCATTGTAAGAAGATTGTCCCCTGCTGTTATCTGTCTGGTCTTACAACCAGATTCCCCATCTGAGAAGAGATGGCTTACACTAGGTAAAAGGGGCAGGAGGGGAAACTTTGCTTGTGAATATCTCTTAAACCATAAAGGTTTGAGAGATAAGACTTATATCATTCTTCATATTTTTTTTAATGCCTACAAAATAAAATAAAGTTAAAACGAAGTATTACTATCCCTTTAAAAGTAAATTTATATAGCTTGGTTTTCTCACTGAATAGGAAAGGCTCAGCAAGCCAACTGCACTGTATGAGTCAAATAACAATCTCATGGATTTAAATAGGGCTTTTATCCCTTTGAATGGTAAATAGGTCTCCAAAGCAATGCACTGAAGACCTCTTTTACATTTAAAGGGTCAAAAGTCCCATTTAAATCAATGGAAAGGTTGGACGTTTTTATTCATCCATATGGTGCAATTGGGTTGCTCAAAAAGTGTTCCTGTTTTGCTTTTTGTGTCTTACATAAGAGATAAGAGTTGGTACCGTTTTAGCCGTAGAAATACAATAGGCAATTATAGTCAAGATGATACCTTTTTTTGGCTAAGTAAGTAGATTTAGGATGCAAGCTTTTAAGACCTCTTACTTAGGACTCTTCCTCAGGCATGTCATATCAATATGCTTGAGGAAGACACCTAAGAGGTCTTGAAAGCTTGCATCCTAAATCTGCTTAGTTAGCCAAAAAAGGTATCAACTTGACTATAATTGCCTCCTGTGCCTTACATATGCACTGAGGGAGCAGACATTCCTTCCTTTTTTCAGTGCTCCCATTTATTATCTGTGAATGGGCTGAGATACGATAACAGTCTTTCTGAATACAAGAGCGGTGGGCACTGTTCAATCATAAAAATCCCGATCAGTTAACTGACATCAGGTTTTATCCCTCAACACAAACAGTACAAACAACACTAAATAAATGCTCTTTTCTCATGAATATTTACACATACATTAAAAAAGCAAGTTTAGGATTATATTATTAACTTATATATTATAAGGGGGCATATATATTATTAGGGGACATGGACATAATTGGAACCAATCAACACATGAAAAGCTCCAACTACATTTATACAGCAAACATATTGTTTCAATCCGAAGATACGAATCACTCAAAAAGCCACAGTCCTCCCTCCTTCCGTGCTCTAACTACAGATACATGTTAGAACCAAAAAGAATACAATGCTACAATATAAAGTGTCAGAAAACGGGAGGTGTGCAGTAGCAATTCATGGATCACACACCAAACCATGAAATACAATTCGTACATTACTATACAAGTTCTCTGATAATAAGGAAAAAATTCTATGACCACAGATAAAAAACATGGTAATTTCCTTATTCCCAACACCTCCAGCTGCAAATTAACAATTAATAGCCATAAAAGTGCCAAATATAGCCATAAAAATCAATATTTAATAGCAAAAGAAATATAGAGATGATGTGGGATAAGAACCTGACAAAATTATAAATAGACCCCATCTTCAATGATGAACGAAGAGGGTGAGGTCATGTTCTGAATTTATACCATAAGGTCATTTTATGGCTAAATAGAGTATGCATTTGACCTCAGATCTGTTCAATATGACATGTAGATCGCTTCTCCTTTCTGGGAGAGAGACCATTTCAATTCCTTGGAAAGAAAAAGAATGATAAATTCAAACTGGAGCAATCAGTAAAATAACGAGCCACAGGTTTAGTTATATCAATATTCTTAATAGAATTAACATGCTCTCAAATTCGATCTTTTAAAGCTCTAACTGTACATCCAACATACTGTATTTCAAACAAGTGAGTAAATACACTGCACTAGTTGTACGACAGTTTATGTATTGTTTCATGTGATAAGTTTTACTAGCACTAGTAGATCTAAAACGTATCACCCATCTCAACATAAAAACAAGAGACGCACTGCCTGACTACACAACCAAACATAGACAGAAGTAGTATATGCTCAGAAAGATCTAAAATGGTTTTTACTATCAGCCATAGAGTATTTGTTAAAACATATTTTTTCAAATATGATGGGGTCTTTCATCTTAAAAAATGTGGAGCCTCAATGGGGACAAAATTTGCACCATAATTTGCAAATTTGCAAATAGGCTAATCTGAAGAAATATTTATCCATGGAACACAAAATTATAGATGACCTGTTATTCATTTGGTCAGGGTCAGAAGACTTGCTTATCTCTTATATGGTTTACTTAAATTCTATTTAATTTAATCTGAGGTTCACTCATTAATTTCAGAATAAAGAGATTACTTTTCTTGACCTTAAACTCATGTCCAATGATAATGTAGTTCAAGATATTGTATACAGGAAGCCCTGCCCTGATCAGGTCATCCTAGGCACACTATAAGAGGGGTCCCCATTGGACAATTTCTGCAGATTCACAGAAATTGCTCTACACAGGAATAGTTTGAATTGCAATCTAAGATTTTAAAGCACTTTTTCTGCTCTCCCCCAGCAGGTATAGGGGTACTCCATGTTCAATGTACTGTTGGCATGTATGGTATAGCACTAGTACAGGTAAAACTTATCACATGAAACAATACATAAAAAGTCATTCCACTTGTACTGTATTTTCTCACTTGTTTTGAAATGCAATATGCTGTATGTTGGACGTGCAGTTAGTTCTTTAAATGATTGAATTAGAAAGCATATTAATTATATTAAGAATATTGATATAACCAAACTAGTGGCTCATCATTTTACCAATTTCTCCAATTCAAAGTTAACATTTTTTTCTTAACAAGGAATTATAAGGGTCTCTCCCAGAAAGAGGAGGAGATATAAAGTCATATTGGACAGAAACAAGATCAAATGGATGGTCTGTTTGGCAACAAGACAACTTTAAAATATTTATTCAGAACATGACATCACCCTCTCCATTAATCATTGGGGATGGGGTCTATTTCTATTTTTATCATGTTCTTATCAACATCAATTCCATACATATTTTGACTTTAAATATTCATTTTATATGTACTTTTTTCTGGCTTATTATAAGCAAGTGTTATATTTGGAGCTTTTATGGCTATTGAATGTTAAAGGGATAGTAATACTTCATTTTAACTTTATTTTATTTTGTAGGCATTAAAAAAACATGAAGAATGATATAAGTCTTATCTCTGAAACCTTTATGGTTTAAGAGATATTCACAAACAAAGTATCCCCCCCCTGTTCAACCAGATAAGAAGGGAGATGCCCAGGTAGACTGCAGAGAGGGACAATCTTCAATTAAGATAATGGAAAAAGCTGAAAAACTTTTCAAGGGGGGAAGGGCTTTCATTGTTTTCATACAAAGAAAATTGTCCCCTTCTGTTATCTGTACTGTCATACAACCTGATCCACATCTGAGAAGAGATGGCTTACACTAGGAAAAAGGGGCGGGGAGGGGAACTTTGCTTGTGAATATCTCATAAACCATAAAGGTTTGAGAGATAAGACTTATATCATTCTTCATGTTTTTTTAATGCCTACAAAATAAAATAAAGTTAAAACGAAGTGTTACTATCCCTTTAATTTGGAGCTGGAGGTGTCAGGCATAAGGAAATACGTGAATACCATGTTTTTTATCTGTGGTGAAAGTATTTGTTTCCTTATGATCAGGAAACTTGTACAGCAATGAAGAAATTGTATTGCATATTTTGGTATGCGATACATGTATTGCTATTGTACACCTCCTATTGCCTAACACTTTAAATTTGTAACACTGCATTCTTTTTGTTTCTAACAGGTAGAAACAGTTCATCCAAGAGATGAGAGAGGTAATACGTTAAGACTAAAGGACTAGAGGAAAAGTGCTTTTAACTAAAACAAAGTCAGGGATTTTTTTTTACAGTAAGAGCAGTAAAAATTATCTCCCTCAGGATGCTGTGCTTGCAGATACTGTAACTATCTTCAAAAAAGTAATGCATACCTATATAGCACATAATAATATTGAGAATTATGACAGATAGCTTCAGTGTAGATAGGTTGTTGATCCAGGGAACTATGTGAGAAAGGAATTAATATACCCACTTGGGGCTTTATTTATTTATTTTTTGTTTTTTTGCTGGCTCAGCAGGGGTGATCTGGCATGTTACTGTGTATCAGTAGTTAGAGCACAGAAGTGGGGAGGGCTCTGACTTTTGAATGACGTGGATCTTCAGTTTGAAACAATGTGTTTTTTTTATATAGAGTATGAAATTGGAGCTTTTCATGTGTTGATTGATTCCAGTTATGTCCATGCCTCTCATTTGTAAACCACATAAGCTCTGATGTTTGATACAGTACCCTGCCTAAGTGATGTATTCACAAAATGCATAAGGTGGGTTGTGCTCTTATGGTCATGCATTACTCTGACTCTGTTTCTGTTTGGAACAGTTTTTAAAATATCCAATAAAGATGCATATCTGTTTTATGGCATTCATAAAATGCTATGTTATTTTAAGATTTTATACAGTATATTTGTGATGTTTGTAGAAGAAAAAAAAGTTCCACAAAGGGGAGATAAACTCTGGGGATAATTAACTCTCCATTTACAACAAAAGGGCTTACCTACATAGGTACACTACTGACAACTGACAACTGTGATAAAGCTTGTTGTCCGCCACACTAACTCAGTCCCATTTACTGGAATGGATTTGTGGCTGCTCCACACTGTAGCCCACATGTACCATATATGTACTTTTATCATGTATGTCACACAGCCAACACTTTCAGTAGATTGGATGTATTCATAAATAGGAGACTGCTCATCATTTGCATCAGTTAGCCGTGTAAAACTTTTTTTTTTTATAATTAGTAATCCCCAACTGTGCATCTTTTACAGATCATGCTGACATTTAAAAATATTGCATACATCAGGTTGATATTTATAGTGAATATTCTTTTCCTCTAGATTATCATAAGCAACTGGAGATACAGACTGACTCAGATTTCAGAACTGATAGTAAAAATACATGCTGTGCCTCCGCTCCATAAAAATGTCAGCAATGGCTCTCAGTAGGGGTCTGTTCTTCCTGACAATCTAATGCATTAATGCCAAGTTCCATGTGAATCGTGCATGCTTTTTTGTACTTCCTCAATTCAGATATTTTTTGAGCAAAGCTATTGTGAATGTATTATACAACACGCATAAGAGGAAAGGGTTGGGCAGGTCAAGGAGCTATTATCTGAATTCATATTCTGTGTTTAAAATGTATTTCACATTATGGAAAAACCTTGAGCTTTGTCACAGCTAGGAAAAAGTTATTCCATTTATGGGTATTAGAACTGAAAGTAGAAGCTGTTATCACAATCTAGTAGATTCCAGATGCACAGTGTACACCATAAACAAGTAGAAGTTAGTAAGAAATGCATCCACGTTTCAAATGAGATTATACTGCTGCTTATTACAGCAGGCCTATTGCACTGCCATGGCTAAGGCTGCATGGAACATCAATGTTTAATGAGATTTTTGAAATACATCTCACTTGCAAAGGAATAACCAATTTGCCTGAAATTTGGGATCACTGGTCACATTGCTAGACCTTACATCACAGAAAATTTCATAAAAATCTCTTCGGTACTTTTCAGAATCAATGGCAGTAAATAAATGCACTTTAAAATGTTAATGATTTTGCTTTAAGATATAGTGCTACTGTGTTTGATCCAGGGATTTCTTTCAAAATGATAGGGAAGTTCTATCAATCAAACACAGTAACGCAATGATGGGCACAATGTTGCTTCAAACCAATATGTGGACCCTGGGTCTGCCTGGCTGTACAAATACATTAGTTCTTGTAAATACAGAGAAAATGACATGTTTGCCTTTCCCTGCAAAGGAAGAATGATACATTTATTGCAAAGCAGAAGTTAGATACAAATGTGTCATTCTACCACTGCTGAGAGAAGCTAGATATGATACATTCTCTGTTGTAGCAGCTGTTAATCAGAAACACAATAAATAGCCAGACACAACCTCTTTCACTTCCATTCATGACTCAGAAATGGAGAATACTAATTGAACAGGTGCTATTAATCAGGGGTTGTGCATATATAATTGCCCATGCCAGTAGTAGTAGAGAAATATTAGTATGATTTCATACTACAATAGGCATTGGAACTAATTTCCTAGTGTATTTCCAGCCGAACGTAAATTTACTAAGCTACGCGCAGCAAACATTCTCATCTTAATGTTGGTTGTACCAAAATGAGGGCAGTGGGCTAGAGTATGGGCATCTTGGGATGTTACTTCCCTCTGCCCTTTGCTTTACATTATGTTAGGAAAATGGTGCTATGTTATGCAATGGTCTTGCCCATGCTAAAGATAAAGCATTTGGGGCTTACTGGTACTTCAGTACAGTCAGCCTTCTTTTTGACTATGTTCTGAATATAAAAAAATTATATAAAATCAAGCTGTCTATACTTTTCATTCTTATTGTTTTGTCATCTTCACAGTCCAAGCAAGGGCAAAAAGTACAAAACGCTGGTTCTCTTTTCCCCAACTTGATTTTAATACTTTGTTGTCTATCAATAGCAGATACTAATGTAATTTAGATCTGCTAGACCCTATTCACAATAATCTATTTTTTTTTTTTGTTTTTTTTTTTAAACAATAATTTATCTCGATTTAATTCCCCCCAGATAGTTATTTTTGGACTGGTATTTTGGATTATCCTATATAATAATTCGCTAGGATGTTTGTCAGAAGCAGTCATGCGCAGTAGAGACTGCCCGAATGAATAGAATGCTGGGAGCACAGAATGCTGGGAGTTCTGTGCTGGGAGCACAGAATGCTGGGAGTTCTGTGCTGGGAGCATTCTGTGCTTTCAGGCAGTCTCTACAGTGCATAACTGTGTCGGCGGCAGGATGCAGAGCAGGACCGGCATCTTAACCCTTTGAGTGCCAGAGGGGTACACAATGCATTGCAAAGCAATGCGTTGCGTACCCCTCTGGCACTCAAAGGGTGAACAGCACCCGGACCTTGGCCTGTGTACACAGGCGTTTACACTAGTATGTAATATAAGCATACAGATCAAAATTGAACTATATAAGGTTGATTTAATTTTTCTCAGTTTTGAGTGAGGCAATAAAGTGTGATTTGTTCCCTGTATTGCTGTTTATATCTTATTCATTGAACAGTTTTCCTTAGTAAGGCACTTGGCAAGCATGTTTTATGCAAGGAGCAGAAAAGTTTAACCCTTTAGCAATGCGTTGCATACCCCTCTGGCACTCAAAGGGTTAAAAAATGGGAACGATGGGGGAAAAAAAGATTATAGGCAATAACTTTACAGGTTATGTACTTGCAGAGGTTAACTCTCACTTTAAAATCTTAACAACATCATGCACTAATTCACGCTGGCAGTGGAGTGGAGTAGCGCCTTTCTCCCAGTGGGACTCAAAGCTCTTCCAGCTCATGCAAATCAACTGCTGAAATAATAGATGTTATTATTACTAGTGATGAGCGAGCGTGCTCGGCCGATGCTCGGATCGGCTCGAGCATCGCTCTGCTCGGCACATGGCGGTACTCGTCGAGTACCGCCATGTGCTCGCCCGACATGTTCGGGTGGCGGGGATCTGTGCCGGAAGAGGCACAGATCCGAAGAAGCTCCGCTGGACCACCAGGGACTGGAGGTACGGGGGCATTGCGGAGATGAAGGGGGCATTGCGGAGATGAAGGGGGACATTGTGGAAGAGGGGCATAGACTCTATGCCCCTCTTCCACAATGTCCCCCTTCATCTCCGCTATACCCGTCTTCCACAATGTGCCCCTTCATCTCCGCTATGCCCCTCTTCCACAATGAGCCCCTTCATCTCCGCTATGCCCCTCTTCCACAATGTCCCCCTTCATCTCCTCTATGGCATAGAGGAGATGAAGGGGGACATTGTGGAAGAGGGGCATAGCGGAGATGAAGGGGCACATTGTGGAAGAGGGGCATAGCGGAGATGAAGGGGCACATTGTGGAAGACGGGCATAGCGGAGCTGAAGGGGGACATTGCGGAGCTGAAGGGGGCATTCGGAGATGAAGGGGGCATAGCGGAGATGAAGGGGGCATTGACCAGGCACCCTCCCCTCATCAGAGCAGGGGGTGCCTGGTGTCGCCCCATTCATTCCAATGGGGCTCGGGTGCTCGGCCGAGCACTCGAGCCTCAGGGGGTGCTCGGTCAGAGCACCCGAGCATCGTGGTGCTCGCTCAACACTAATTATTACCTCAGTGAATGGTACTCATTTTTACAAAGGGCTGAGTTGACCCTGCCAGGATTCAAACCTGCAACCTTGAGGTTTGAACAGGCTTTGCAGTCAGTTAATTTACCACTGTGCTATCTCACCGGCCAGAATCCCTATACAGCAAATATGTTGGATACATCTCTCTGGCACTCAAATGGTTAAATAGCAATGTCTATGGATCTGCATTGTGTTCACCCCACAGTATCTACAAAAATTTTAGGAATAGCATATATATATATATATATATATATATATATATATATATATATATATAAACTTAATTTATTCTTACTGAATGGCTAATTTAAAAGATTCAACTTATTAAAGTAAACAATCATTCTCTGCCGTTTGTCTTGTAAAGATTCATTAACAGCTTCCTGTCTGGTATCTCTATTGGGCAGATGAAGCTTCTTTTGACAAACAGGCTACTATTTTCATCAATCTAAATACATGTAACTTCCTTTTCTATTATGCAGTTCCACACAAAGAGCAGGATGTGTCTTGAAAAACAAACTATTTATCCTGAAATGTGCTACAGTGTAGCAGACACAGAGCTTATTTTATCCCACTGTCCATTCAGCATTTTGGAGACATAGAGGGATACATTTTATTTCCTGGATGAGATTAATGTGTATACTAACAGCATATACTCTACACACAGACTGCCCCTCACTCTGTCACTACTGTGCCATCATAGTCAGTTTTATTGCTGTGGCTACACTGCATTCTATTCCTTAAAGGGACAGCAATGTCCCATAAAAACTTATTATAATTTTGTAGAAGACAAAAAAAATAAGCTTAATGAAGCAAACCCTATCTCTCAAACCATAGTGGTTTGAGAGAGATAAGCATTGAAAGTCCCCCCTTCCCTCCCTTTCTCCTGATTTCAGTGTCAAGCTGACAGCAGGAGATTCCAGTCAGGGGACCATCTGGCAGCTCTGCAGCAGAGCCGAAATCGCGTTATTGCAAAATAAATACATCATGGGAAAGATCTACAAAGTGTGTCTGGTGTGCCAGCACACTTTGTAGACTGTTCCAATTACGTAATTCTTATCCATAGTGGTTTGAGAGATAGGGTTTCCACCATTAAACTTATTTTTTCGTCCTCTATAAAACTATAAAAAGTTTTTATGAGACATTACTGTCCCTTTAACTCTATCAAGACCAGTGCAGTGTGTAAAGCATGCACATACGCCTGCTCCTTTATGTTTAACCCTTTGAGTGCCAAAGGGGTACACAACAGGACCCTATCCACAAAGAAAATAGGAGCAATTATGGGATAAACACCAAGTGTATGTATTTAATGAGACTTTTAATCCCTTGAATATCAGAGAGGTCACCGATACATTACAAAATAATGCACTTTTGTTTTTGGGGATGCTTATGGTGCAGCTGTTTTCCTCAGAAATGTTCTTATTCTTTGTGTGTGTCCATAAGGGCTATATCCAGCAAGATAAACAGGTACAATTCTAGGGTAAATCAACTGCACCATAGGGAACAAATTTAAAAGAAAAATCAATAGCTTTAAATATGGCTTAAACCCTTTGAGTGCAGAGGGGTACGGAACGCATTGCAAAGCAATGTGTTTTCCGTACCCCTTTGGCACTCAAAGGGTTAACCCTTTACATGCTATATAGGTTTGTAGAATTCAAGGGGTTAAATGCATTTTATCATTTGATCCCCTATGGAGCAGTTTTTTTGCTCCAGAATTGCAAGATTCTGTTCATCTCAGTCATATATATTATTCCAATCTCTGCATCCTGGTCCTGTTTACATCTGATTAACACACCTGCATAGGGAGCCACTAAGATTCTGATGATCTCAGTCATGTACATCATTCCAACCTTTACATCTGATTAACACACCTACATAGGGGGCCACTAAGATTCTGATCATCTCAGTCATGTACATCATTCCAACCTTTACATCTGATTAACACACATACATAGGGGGCCACTAAGATTCTGATCATCTCAGTCATGTACATCATTCCAACCTTTACATCTGATTAACACGACTACATAGGGGCCACCAAGATTCTGATCATCTCAGTCATGTACATCATTCCAACCTTTACATCTGATTAACACAACTGCATAGGGGTCCACCAAGATTCTGATCGTCTCAGTCATGTACATCATTCCAACCTTTACATCTGATTAACACGACTACATAGGGGCCACCAAGATTCTGATCATCTCAGTCGTACATCATTCCAACCTTTACATCTGATTAACACACCTGCATAGGGGGCCACCAAGATTCTGATCATCTCAGTCATGTACATCATTCCAACGTTTACATATGATTAACACACCTGCATAGGGGGCCACTAAGATTTGATCATCTCAGTCATGTACATAATTCCAACCTTTACATCTGATTAACACAACTGCATAGGGAGCCACCAAGATTCTGATCATTTCAGTCGTACATCATTCCAACCTTTACATCTGATTAACACACCTGCATAGGGGGCCACCAAGATTCTGATCATCTCAGTCATGTACATCATTCCAAACTTTACATCTGATTAACACACCTGCATAGGGGGCCACTAAGATTTGATCATCTCAGTCATGTACATCATTCCAACTTTTACATCTGATTAACACACCTGCATAGGGGGCCACCAAGATTCTGATCATCTAAGTCATGTACATCATTCCAACTTTTACATCTGATTAACACACCTGCATAGGGGGCCACTAAGATTTGATCATCTCAGTCATGTACATCATTCCAACTTTTACATCTGATTAACACACCTGCATAGGGGGCCACTAAGATTTGATCATCTCAGTCATGTACATCATTCCAACTTTTACATCCTGCTCCTGTTTACATCTGATTAACCCTATGTGTGCCAGAGGGGTATGAAATGCATTGCAAAGCAATGTGTTGCATACCCCTCTGGCACTCAAAGGTTAACACACCTGTCCTCACTCATAAAACCATATCAAATCCCTGTAACAGATTCTCATTTATTCTGCAATCATGTTCACAGCTTTCTCAAACACCTATCTTAATATTGCTGGTAAAAGTGGACCTGTCATCATAACGCACTTAATTTATTTATTTTACAGAGAAATAAAGACTAAGTTGTAAAGTGTATATGTTGTACTAGTTATTGTTATGCATGGTAAATAAACATAAGAACATAAAAATATTTTGAGGTCAGATTAAAAAAAATATCTGATCTGACCCCACGCCTTTGCAGAGAAAATGCACAATCTTTCATATTTCTCAGACTAGACTTATGCCTATCCCAGGCTTTTTTATTTTTAATTCTTATAATATATTAGTCCCTAGCACTACTGATGCTGTTAGGTGCTAATGGTGTCCCATGAATCTACCACCATTTTCATAAAGGATTACTACTTATTCACATTACTTCTGAATCTTCCACCTCGAACTTTATGCAATCATGTTCCAGTATACCTCTGGATATGCTTCCCATGAGGACTTTATACAAGCTATACATATCAAGGTACTTCAGTCTACCATAGTAAGTTTTGTCATAAATGCCTTTCATCATTTTTGTGACTTTTTCTTGAACGGATTCCAGTTCAATAATGTGGGCTGAAATGCACTAAACTTCTATAAGGGCTCCGGATGGCAATGTTGTGTTGGATCTATGTTGAAGGTGCAAAGCCAATATGCACAAACGTCTTCACCATCATATCCCCATAAATCCACCCCCAGTCTGCCCTCATCATCATCAATTCACCATGCCTTTGACAGGTTTACAATTTGGCAGTGAACATATTGACAGTGGCTCATTTCCATATGTAAATTCAGATTTATGAGCCATTGTTGCATTCATGTGGGTGTGTTGATAGGTTAATGTGGTTGTTTGTCTCATGTAATAAACTCTGGTAGCTGCCTCTGCTGTCACAGTTCACAGTCTGAACATCACCTACCTGTAGCTCTCTATGGAGCCAGAGGACAATTGGCTGCTAAAGAGCAAAGTTAGCAGCTGCCCTCCTTTAACTTGTTCAGTGCCATAGGGGTGTGCACTTCACTCTTTTGTGGCAGTGAAAGGTCCTTATAAATGTAAAATGTGTAAACGACATTCACAAACCTGCGGTCTATTATTAAGTGAGATTGCACTCTGAAAATGAGTAAGACTGTTTCCCTGTTGTATAAGCTGATGCAGAGGAAGAAGATTAAATAAAGGTTGTTTTCCACCAAAAGCATGTAAAGTAATTAAGATAAGAACAATTCCTGAACAATCTCTATCACAAACCCACAAAATGAGAATACATATAGTATATGAATTAATGAAATGAGCTTAAGGACAACATCAATCTATACATTATAGAGAAACAATGTAGCCCAGTTTCAGCACAGAACAGCAGTAAAGAAGAAAAAGGCCAAAATGACTGTTGACGTTACTTGGGTTACAGAGTCCCAAAAATCGTAAGAATGTGGAAGGGATCGGTTATCAGGAAAGTCGACAAGTCAAACTTAGCTTGCTGGCTCTTCTGACCAATCAGTCCCACACTGGCCCAAATACACTAAAAATGTACACACAGAGAGGCAACAAGATTGTGAGACAATATCCCCTTAGGAGATTGCTAGCTATGCCTCAGGGTGCACACTGAGAACAAGGAGATAGTGGAATAACATGCTCCTCCACTGTCACTTGCCCCGTCTGCGACAATTTGATTAGCGATACGTTAGAGTTGTTATAACATCAAGTTTTATGCAGAAATTCATCTATATCATGTAACCGGACTCTGCATATCTTATACATCTTGATATTAAGATAATTAAGTTTATGTAATAGTTAGGATCCTAGATGTAATCCAATATGAATTAGTACGGGTGGATTTTATTATATATTATTCTGATCTCATGTTATTTATTATTTCTTAATGCTTTGCAACGTGATGGACACTATACTGTGTTAAATTTAGTGCAACAATGCCCCAAGTGTTTATTAAGTGTGCAGGGAACATCATATGGATCTATAGGAACCATGAGACCCACATTATGTATTCAGTAATTGATCATGTCCTTTTCCATCATAACAGGAAATGTTCAATTACTACACAATCAAATGTTGTGATGCGGTATTAGACAATATGCAGTGATTGGCAGATATTTTCTGACAATTGCAGCTTGTTCTACTTATTTGGGGGAAAACAATAGAAACAGGGATCTTTTATTACCAAAATATTGCCATTCTTTTTGTGTGTTTCATGTAGTTATGCATTTTTCACTAGGTATATGCCATTCACACATGCAATGTTGTCTAATTATGCTTTTATCTCATGACACAAAGTAATTATGTAGGTCTTGTTATCCAATCAGATGATTGCTGAATTTTCCACTTTCTCAAGTTTGGCTTGTCAATTGGGTTTATAAGGGTCTTGATAAAGGCCACAGTGCTGGCTGAAACATCAAATTAATAAATGTAACTTTATTCCATCTGCAAAAAGGACCCTGGGAGTGCTGTCTTTCTACACCAGAACTAACTAACTTTATATATCTCTTTGAGTGCCAGAACGGTACGGAATGCATTGCTTTGTGCTCAAAGGGATATATATATTATATATTCCATTTGGGGTTGGGATGCACTCACTGTTGATATTGTGAAGTGACCTGGGTGCACATCGCAAAAAAGTAAATGATACATACAGTTTTTGGAAGGAGAGAGAGCACTCGCAGGATGACACTGATGTAATCTTGATATTATATATATATTTGTGCAAAGGTTTTATGCAGTTGTGAAAAAATGCTGTAAAACTATGAATGCTTTTGAAAACAGACATGTTAATAATTTAGATTTATCAATTAACAAAATACATAGTGAGTGAACAGAAGAAAAATCTAAATCAAATCAATATTTGGTGTGACCACCCTTTGCCTTTAACCAGCAACAATTCTTCTAGGTACACTTGTACAAACCCAGGGATTTTATAGGCATATAGTCAGTCAATTAAATATGTAGGTTGAAACGCAATCATTATCTGAAACAGAAACAGCTGTATAGGAAGAATAAAACTGGGTGAGGAACAGCCAAACTCAGCTAACAAGGTGAGGTTGCTGTAGACCGTTTAATGTCAAGTCATACAACATGGCAAGACTGAGCACAGCAACAAGACACAAGGTAGTTACACTGCATCAGCAAGGTCCCTCCCAAGCTATTTTGAAAAAAGCACAAAGAAATGGGCAACGTTTAGGACCGTAGAACGCAGTGGCTGGCCAAGGAAACTTAGTGCAGCAGATGAATTACACATTATGCTTACTTCCCTTTGCAATCAGAAGATGTCCAGCAGTGCCATCAACTCAGAATGAGCAGAAAACAGTGGGATCCTGGTACACCATCTCGTGTCCGGAGAAGTCTGGTCATAAGTGGTCTCCATGGAAGACGTGCAGCCAAAAAGCATTACCTCCAGTACTGAAACAAGGCCAAGCGACTCAACTACGCACGAAAACACAGGAACTGGGATGCAGAAAAATGGCAGCAGGTGCTCTGGACTGATGAGTCAAAATCTGAAATATTTGACTGTAGCCAAAGGCAGTTTGTTTGCCGAAGGGCTGAAGAGCGGTACAAGAATGTATGTCTGCAGGCAACTGTGTAGCATGGTGGAGGCTGCATTTCTGCAAATGGAGCTGGGGATTTGGTCAGAATCAAAGGTCTCCAAAATGCTGAGAAGTACAGGCAGATACATATCTATTAAGTAATACCATCAGAGAGTCACCTGATTGGCCCTAAATTTATTCTGCAGCATGACAATGACCCAAAACATATAGCCAAAGTCATTAAGAACTATCTGCAGTGTAAAGAAGAACTAGGAGTCCTGGAAGTGATGGCATGGCCCCCACATGAAGAGAGAGAAGCAACTGAACTGAGGTGTGGTTAGTTCTCCAAGAGGTTTGGAACAACCTACCTGTCGAGTTCCTTAAACTGTGTACAAGTGTACCTAGAAGAATGAATGCTGTTTCGAAAGCAAAGGGTGGTCACGCCAAATATTAATTTGATTTAGATGTTTCTTCTGTTCACTCACTATGCATTTTGTTGATTGATGAATACAAACTATTAACATGTAAAATTTTCAAAGCATTCGTACTTTACAACATTTTTCACACCTGCCTAAAACCTTTGCACATTAATGTGTTTATAAAAATATTTTACAAAAAGTGGCCAGTACAACATATAGGCAGTTCTTAGTTCTCTTTAAAACTGAAATATATACAGAAACAGGTAGCGCAGAATGGAATAATGTGAACTACAGGTCCACTTAAACCCTTTGAGCATCAGCGTACAATGCATTGGATACCCCATTGGCACTCAAAGGGTTAAATCTAAATGCTAATTTCTAAATAATCTGCTCATTCCATTACTTACTCATCACCTCTTCTCCCATATTTTCTTTTCACTAAAGCTTACAGGACATCTCCTGCTTTATAGAATAAAAACAATGGGCTTTTGAAAATTTCCTGAACACTGACCTCTCTAAGGAATTTTTAATATATGTCTGATATTTTGCTAGAAAACTTACATACAAAACATTAATTTGCCCTAAACACATTCTTCTACCTTTACCTTTAAATTAAAATGTATCTTTGGCAGGATGACGCTCAGTGTTGTTGTACAAATCTCATCCTGTTAACTCATTATAATATATTGTAAAAAATGTTCTTGATCACAACTGTGCATCATTGTGAAATGTACTGGCATTGTATAAATACATTTTAGCAACCAAAATTAATGTTGATAATAATTAAAATTCTTTCTGTCCAGACGTGTTTCTGAATTGTGAAAAGTAGGGTTTCTAACATATAACTCATTCATATAATGGATCTTTTCCAGTATATTTTGTGTATCCAGTTTAATTACGGCTGAAGTAGTTAAAATGAAGCTCAGAAATACAGAAAAGCATTTGAAATATCCTTACTGAGTGATGCCTCCAGCACTCAAAGTGGATTGTTCAACTTCACACTTGAAATTCTTTTTCATTAACTTTAATTGCTACTCATTATTTTTTCCCCACAAAATAATAAAAACTATCTTTATTTTAGTTCATGAAATAAAAAATAAAACATTAAAATGAAAAAAAAATACTACTACTACTCGGGACTATTAACAAATAGTAAAAAGAGTACAGTACAAATTATTTGAACATTTGTATTAATGTGTTATACTTTGTAGGCATGGTCAGTATTTACACATTCAGAACCCACAGGCAAAGCATCCTAGGTGCACTTAATCCTGCCCATGGCCACACCCCACTCCTCTATTTCCATCCACTGTTTCCTGGCAGTGAAAAAACAATGTATACTTTAATTTTTAAACACTTAACAGCTTAGATTTACATCTCTGGCAAGGCATACTAGGCACCTTTAGCCACACTCAGTCCCAAAACACCCACATGACTTTATCACCACTCCCATTCACTACTGCCTCGAGCAAAATAAAAACTTCATCATATAAACACAAAGAAACTCATAACCGTTTAAATGCAAAAACGTTACTAATAAGTTGCTTCACAATACAAAGCATATAAAGAGTTAGACAGTTGCTTACTCTGCCTAATGAGTAATCTAGCTGTGTTTGTAAGTTGTATCTAATTACAATGGGAAGGCTGAGCACTGCCATTAGTGCTCACAAATGACAGCCACTTCAGCCAAGAAACCATAAGCAGTTTATTAAATTTTTATACTTTTCCATCCAGGTATTATTATCATGGATATGCAGAGTAACAAAAGCCTATGGTATAATCCGAACCCAACACTCTCTTGTATACTACATTAGTGCCATTTTATTTAGAATATATACCCATGAAATCACACATGATACCTTCATTATTCCTGGTCTCTAATAAGGTCCATTGCCAAAGAGATTTAATTAAAGTCACAATAGAAAGAGAATTCACACTAATAAAAAGCATTGCTTGTTTTGCTGATAGTTTATCTCATTCAGCCGCAGGGAGGTATCCAATACATTGCAATAGAATGCACTGGATACCTCCATGTTACTCAAATAGTTAAAGGTTATCTATTCTAAAATACAGGAATAAGGGGAATACTAAACACCCCTATGTATAAGCATTATCATCTGTACCCTTAATGGAGGGGGATCATATAACCAATTCCCTCCACTGCCCATGGTGGGATCAAGAAAAAGAAACTGAAGATCATTATGTACAGTAAATTACCTTAACTAGTTCTAGCTTTGTCAGTATCATCCTATGAATCTTTGTCATCAGCTTGTTAAAAACAAAGAAACAAACCAAAAAAGCTCCTGAGCAGAACAAATTAAAGTGCATCTGCACCAAGCCAATGCCCAACACAACAGTGTGACCAGAATTTAATCACATTGACTCTTTGCTAGCCAATCTCAGAATACCTGTCTCATTGAATCCTAGAGGTCTTCAAAGCTTTGAAAGAAAAAAAAAAATTGGTTGGAGACCTGTCTATCATTCACCAGGTACAACTGAAATGAACTGCAATTTTTATTTGTCCCTTATGGTGCAGTTGGTTTTGATCTGTCTCAATGGTTTTTAGTACATAAACCACACTGTTTATTTACATTTTTTCTTTGCCTCAGGGAATGTAACATACAACTTGGGGTGGGTTTATGCAACAGTCACCCTCACTGAGTAAGGAGTCAAGTATAAATTATTAGTGTGTTCCCCTCACTCCTCAGGAAAATGCAAGCAAGTATAAGGCTTCCTATACACTCTGGGCAAGTGAGAAGTTGATTATCAATTGTTACAGCTTGACACAAGGGTAAATAGATAATTATTGTTCATTTTAACTCTGTAGATGTTAGCAGTCAATAGGTTAATAGGGTTTAGAATATAGTCAAATAAAAAAAAATCATTAAAGCCACTGTTAAATTTCTCACTCGCTATATCAAAACATGGAAATTTGTGTTATACTGTAGTTAATAGACTAGAACTTGTGCTTTTCTGGTTATTTAATACTAGTGTAAGAGCCTGTGTACACGGGCCAAGGTCCGGGAGATGTTAAGAGGTCGGTCCTGGTTTGCTTCCTGCTGCCGACGCTGTCATGCACTGTCGAGACTGGCCGAAAGCACAGAATGCTCGCAGCACAGAACTCCCAGCATTCCTACACCTCCCAGCACAGAACTCCCAGCATTCCTACACTCTTAACACAGAACCCCCAGTATTCTGTGTGTTCAGGCAGTCTCTACTGTGCATGACGGCTTCTGACAAACATCCTAGCGAATTATTATTTAGGATGTAAAATTGATGAGTAGCCAACCACAGGGGTGTTATATGTATATATGTAACTTTATTTATATAGCGAAATACATGTACACAGTATTTTACAGAAATAGTAATGGTACAATAAAAAAAAACACAGGACAGGGTAAAGCATAAGGCTTAAGTGCAATCATTGCATTATTAATTGGGGAAACGTACAGCAAAGAAAATCATACTTTGGGATGGGGAACCTGCCCCAAAGAGCTTACAATGTAATTAGTATTCATGACAACATATAGCGACAGTAGGAGGAGTGTCTTAAGTTCAAGTACAAGGCTTCAGTAACCAAAGTGCAAAATGATTTCAATATGCCTGTCGGTGTGCACAAGGAGAATACTGTTACATATATGCCTCCTTGAACAGGTAAGTTTTTAGGAGATGCTTGAAAGTGATGAGTGTGGGTGACTGGCAAATGATGATAGGGAGGGCATTCCAAATCTGAGGTACAACCAGTGAAAATGATTGCAGTCGAGAAATGGTTTGAGCTGTTCACGTAGAGGACAGAAAGATCCCTTGAGGAGAATGCTGGTGTCTGGAAGAGGTGTAGAAGAATATTAGTGCAGAAATGTAAGAGGGTGCTGAAGAAGGGAGTTGTGAAGTTAATGTTCCCTCTCTGAATTATAATGTGAATTTCCTTGCTTTTGATCAAATGAGTCAGAACAATAATATGGCTTTTAATGTAGGTTTTTGCTTGTGAATTGTGATACTTTTTAATTTTTATGTTGTGTAATCTTTTACTTTATACTATATATAAAAACACTGCACTCACTGTAAGTATCCTTCCATTGATGGTACCAGCCTGGAAAATATATTAATGAAATTCCAGATTAAATACACTTGAATGTGAAGAAATATTAACTGCCTAGATGCTGCACCACAGAATCACTTCCCCCCAAGGCAACTGTCAGTGACTACAAAACCAAAGAAGAGAGTGCATTGTCCAGTTTTATTTATATAAGAACAAAGACACTAAGTGAAATGTCTAATCTTATACTGTATAAATAAAGGCCTTTCCAGCTGACAGCACAGAGCACCATTATGTGACAGACTGTCCAATATGTTCCCGAGGAAGCAGGCACCAAGACATGCAAACTGTAGTGAGCTATGGATCAGAGCAGTATAGCCTTCACATGCTTCTGCTTTCCTCTGCTGAGATTAGCTGTTTGACACTACAGTCACTGGAGAATAATTAGAGCTGTCACTTGTTTGTGCTCCATACTCTCAGTCACAGAAGCCTTTACCTGTTCAGTATGTGAGTAAGCATTTGGCTAGCGTCATTGTTTTTATCAATAAAACTGTGTGAAGCACTAGGTAATCTTGATAGGCCATGCATATTGCATGTGCTTAAATGAACAATTTTTGTACTGTATTTCAACATTTTATAATTAATCTTTTATCACTTAATGCTTTGTTCAACTGGGCATTCATTGCATGAAAGATAATCCTTTTTTTGTAAAAGGTTAAGTTTAATGAAATTTGTGTGTTTTTTGTCCAATCAAGCTCTCTTTGTGAATGATTGACACGTTTGAAATTCTATTGTTTTCACCTGTTTCTTTTCTAGTTTAAATAAAATGCTTGGTTCTATTATTTTCACCTTTGTGATAGATCAGGTGAGCGCCGGCACTTAGATAAATCTGAGGTAAATTAACCCAAGTCTGTGCTGTAAAGGATGTGAAAAGCATTATGCCCATGTACAAAAATTACCACAAATGTACAAATCTCCACAAGATCTATCCCTGTGTCACATTTCAAATAAATCCATTCAGTAGGTTTTTCTGGTCTAATTTTTCACGACAGCAAAACAGTTTATAATGAGGAAATACTCTCTTTATTTCTTTTTTTCCCCTCAACTATTTTTTTTACCAAAAAGATTTAGACCAAAATGTCCTGGTTTGTGGGTATTGACACTTCAAATATTATTAGCATTAGAAAATCATTGTTTAATAATGAAGTGTCATACAAATTATATTTATGGACACATGACCTCACTGCCATAATACACATACAGTATGCTACAGTAGCAGTCTATTTATGCTTTAATTGCATAATGTTCCTCCTATGCCTTGTGATTGTGCCCAGTTATTCATATAAACACAATATAAATCAGATTTATGCAAACTTTGGCTGGTCAGCTGTTGGGGACTACAACTCCAGTGGTTGGTTGGAGATGATAGGAGTAGTAGGTTCCAACAGCTGGAAAAACAATGGTTGCCTACCCCTGGTAAAAATCATATTTCTATGAATATGTACTGCACAGATCTCTGTATATTGATGTAAGAACCCACTTGCATAAAGATGTTCTATAGTGTCAGCAATCTTACCATTGTATAGCTATGTGCTACCCTCAGGAGCTCCATGCAACCTTGTGCATCTCCAAACGATCGAATCCCCAAACAGTTGGAAGGATGAAGCTGCTTCATTAGAAAATTGCAGCAAACATCAATAACTTGAGATAGCTGCAGGAGACAGGCAGCAGACAGCAAACTCTCAATTGTATCCTCCTTCAGTTCTAGAATACCTGCATGATTTCATAGAAAAAAGGGAAGATTATTGTGAATGTTGCATTGAAAAAACAAAAATCTTTGTTATGTAGACTTATGCTTTACAGCTGCCATTTAAACATAATGATGATTCCATAAATCTGTGTATATTTTGTAACCATTGCTACACTAAGCAATACAACCCTGAAAGAGTTAAAGAGGACTGACTACAGAGCTGTATAAAACAGATGCATCAAGAAGCCCTGTCTAGGATTAATTGCAATTTTTAAGTACAGGGTAGCTGACTCCTGCTTGACTTAAAGGAACATGGTTTGTGATGCTGTGGAATCCTTGTGCATACAAGCCAGGAAATTGTATTGAAGTACATTAACCCTTTGTGTACCAGAAGGGCGTGGCAATGTGTTGGCATACTACTCTAGCACTCAAAGGATTAAACATTGCTTATGCTGAAAAATGGATTGCAAGCTATTTCACTAGGCATCACATATGCTTATGTATTGTGCATGTAAAGCGGACCTTTCACCTTGTTAATATTGCCCCCCAATCCTTTCCTAATGTAGCGATAGGTAACAGCCTTACTGTTATTATGATGTAAAAATCTGTGTTATTATGAAAAACAAACTTCTTCTGTAGGCATCCAGGGCACAGAGCTTACAAGAGAAGCTCTGTGCATCCGCGCCTTCAGCAACTTCCATCACCTTGAGGTAACGGACGTAAGTCACCACCAATCTGTGCAGAGCACGGGACACACAGCGCAGACTCAGAGGTCTCTTACCTCGAAGATGTCTGAGCGGTTGTCCGCTGGATGCCTGCAGAAGAAGAGGCTTTTACTTAATAACGAGGACATTTTCATCATAATAACAGTAAGGCTTTACATATTGCTACATTAACCCCTTAACGATGCATGATGTACATGTACGTCATCAGGTTGCAGTCCCTAAAGGACCAAGGATGTACATGTACATCAGGGAATTCCGGGCTCCCCGTGTGGCTGCACGCTGTTAGAGGAGTCCGGAACCGAAAGGTTAAAAAAATAAAAAAATGCTCCGTGGTCCTTAAGTGACCGCACCATGCATGCGCGGCCAGTCCTTAAGGGGTTAAGAACGGATTGGGGGGCAAAATTAACAAGGTGAAAGTTCCGATTTAGGGAGGAATCAAACTCTTCTTCAATGTTGAATGTTCAAAAGAATGTTCCCTTAGACCGAGGCAATGTTTTTTCTGATTATTAGTGATGAGCGAGCACCCCAATGCTCGGATGTTCGGGTGCTCTGACCGAGCACCCCCTGAGGCTCGAGTGCTCGGCCGAGCATCCGAGCCCCATTGAAGTCAATGGGAGGACTCGAGCATTACACCAGGCACCCCCTGCTCTGATGAGGGGAGGGTGCCTGGTCCATAGGAAAAGGGCAGAAAAAGATGGAAACACTACAGAAATGGTTCAGGGACAGCATAGGGAGGATGTCTGGATGCACCTTGGACTCCAACATCGCTGCTGGGAACGATCTTTCGCCCGTAGTAAGCCATTTTTACAGACTGACCATAAAACACACAAAAAGGAAAATAAAAACGACTTTAGGCGAAAAATTGTTACCAAACAATATTTGCTGTATATTTACTTGTATATCATCTGCAAATTCTCCCAAAAATTTCCTTGATTTTCAGAACTGAGGCCATGATTAAGAGGGAAACGTGCGCAGAGGCAAATTCTCCCAAAAATTTCCTTGATTTTCAGAACTGAGGCCATGATTAAGAGGGAAACGTGCGCTGAGCTGACCATCTAAAACATTATGGGTGAGGGTCTGCTGCAGAGCTGACCATCCTAAACATTATATGCGAAGGCCCGCTAGTGAGCTGACGCTATAAAACATTATATGAGAGGGCCCGCTAGAGAGCTGACCCAATAAAACATTATATGAGAAGGCCCGCTGGTGAGCTGACCTATATAAAAATTGGCAAACAGGGCCCGCTGGTGAGCTGGCCCTATATAAAAATTATATCACAGGGCCCGCTGGTGAGCTGGCCCTATATAAAAATTATATCCCAGGGCACGCTGGTGAGCTGGCCCTATATAAAAATTATATCCCAGGGCATATGGAAGAGGAGGAGGAGGATGAGAAGATTAAGAGTCAACCATATACCCGTTTTTTGGGTGGAAGGGGTGAATGGGAATACAGAGTATTCCCATCATTGTAAATAACATATATAAAGTGAGTTTATGTTCCCCCGGGGCTTTCCTCCAGTGGAGTGGAGAAGTCAGGGGAAATCCAGGCCTTGTTCATTTTTATAAGTGTCAACCTATCAGCATTGTCGGTGGAAAGGCGGATACGCTTATCTGTTATGATGCCACCAGCAGCACTAAATACCCGCTCAGACAGAACGCTGGCGGCAGGGCAGGCCAGCACCTCCAAGGCGTAGAGTGCCAGTTCATACCACGTGTCCAGCTTGGACACCCAGTAGTTGTAAGGCACAGAGGGATCATTGAGGACGCTGACACGGTCTGCTACGTACTCCTTCACCATCTTCCAAAACTTTTCCCTCCTTGTGACACTAGGCTGCGCATCAGGGTGAGGGTGCTGGCGGGGTGTCATGAAGGTGTCCCACGCCTTGGAGAGTGTTGCCCTGCCTTTCTCGGAACTGCTGTGTGCTCCCCTTTTCTCCCCTTCTCGGTTGGTCAAGGTAGCACGTACTCTGCCGCCAGCGTTGTCAGATGGAAAATTTTGGAGCAATTTTTCAACAAGAACCTTCTGGTATTGCACCATTTTGCTTGTCCTCTCCACCGGAGGAATGAGAGATGAGAAATTCTCTTTGTAGCGGGGGTCCAGAAGGGTGAACACCCAGTAATCCGTGTTGTCTAAAATGCGTACAACGCGTGGGTCACGGGAAAGGCAGCCTAACATAAAGTCAGCCATGTGTGCCAGAGTACCAACAGTCAAGATTTCGCTGTCCTCACCAGGAGGCTGACTCTCAATCTCCTCATCCTCTTCCTCCTCTTCTGCCCACCCACGCTGAAGAGATGGAACTAAAGTTCCATGGCTACCCTCTGTAGCGGAGGCAACCGTGTCTTCCTCCTCCTCCTCCTCCTCCGCCTCCTCCAATTGTCGCTGAGAAGACGAAGTGAGGGTGCTCTGGCTATCACCTTGTGTAAGCTCTTCCTCCCCCATTTCCAACTCTTCCACATGCAAAGCGTCGGTTTTAATTGTGAGCAGCGAGCGTTTCAGTAGACACAGAAGTGGGATGGTTACACTGATAATAGCGTTATCGCCGCTCACCATCTGTGTCGATTCCTCAAAATTGCGTAAAACCTCGCAGAGGTCTGACATCCATTCCCACTCCTCACTTCTGATTACAGGAAGTTGAACGGAGAGGCGACGACCGTGTAACAGCTGGTACTCCACTACTGCCCTCTGCTGCTCACAAAGTCGGGCCAACATGTGGAAGGTGGAGTTCCAGCGCGTGCTCACGTCACACAGCAGCCGGTGAGCTGGCAATTGTAAGCGCTGCTGCAGCTTCAACAGGCCGGCCGAAGCTGTTGATGACTTACGGAAATGTGCACACACGCGGCGCACCTTGGTCAAGAGATCATGCACATTGGGGTAGGTTTTTAGAAATCGCTGCACCACTAAATTAAATACATGCGCTAGGCATGGTACGTGTGTGAGCTTGCCGAGCTCCAAAGCCGCCACCAAGTTACGCCCATTATCACACACAACCATGCCTGCTTGCAGGTTGAGTGGCGAGAGCCACTGCTCGGTCTGGTGACTAATCCCCTGCAACAGCTCTGAGGCCGTGTGCTGTTTGTCCCCAAGGCAGATCAGCTTCAGCACGGCCTGTTGACGCTTCCCCACTGCAGTGCTACACTGCTTCCAGCTACTGGCTGATGGGGGAGTGGCGGTGTGTGTAGAGAATTCGGAGGTGGAAACGGAGGAGGAGGAGCCAATAACGTAGGTGCTGGTGGAAACCCTGATGGAGGTAGGGCCCGCAATCCTCGGCGTGGGTAGCACCCGTGCCATCCCAGGGTCCGAGTCGCTCCCAGACTCCACGACATTCACCCAGTGTGCCGTCAGGGAAATGTAGCGTCCCTGGCCACAAGCACTTGTCCATGTGTCAGTCGTTAAGTGGACCTTCCCAGTAACTGCGTTGGTCAGGGCACGGGTGATGTTACGGGACACATGGTGGTGTAATGCGGGGATGGCACACCGGGAAAAGTAGTGGCGGCTGGGGACCGCGTACCGAGGGACAGCTGCTGCCATCAGGCTGCGGAAGGACTCAGTGTCCACAAGCCTAAATGGCAGCATTTCGATGGCCAGTAATTTTGAAAGGTGTGAGGTTAGTGCTATGGCCTGTGGGTGGGTGGCTGGGTACTTTCTCTTGCGCTCAAATGCCTGGGGTAACGACATTTGGACGCTGTGCTGGGACAGGGAAGTGGATGTGGTCGCTGATGGTGCTTCAGATGGTACAGGTGCAGGGCGGGAGGTATGCGGGCCTGCGCCTTCGACAGGCGATTGGCCGGCACCGAAAACAGGGGAAGAGGAGGCAGTGGTGTGGCCTGCAGACACAGGTGGGCGATCCAGGCGTTCCTCCCACTTACTACGGTGCTTGGATGCCATGTGTCGGATCATGCTGGTGGTGGTGAGGTTTCTAGTGTTCATGCCTCGGCTCATTCTGGTGTGGCACAGGTTGCAAACTACAATTCTTTTGTCGTCCGCACTTTCCTTAAAAAAACGCCATACCGCGGAACACCTACCCTTTGGCAAGGTAGATTTACGCAAGGGGGTGCTCCGTGGAACATTTGCGGGCCGGTTTGGTGCGGTCCGCCTTCTTTCTGTAGCCACACCACTGCCTCTTCCAGCCTGTTGCGGTGCTGCAGATGGCTCACCCTCAGGACTGCTGTCATCGCTCGGCTCTACACCTTCCCAGGTGGGGTCAGTCACCTCATCGTCCACCAAGTCCTCCTCCACTTCCTCACTCTGATCATCCTCCTCAAGTCTTGATCCCACCACATACTCAGTCATTGACAACTGTATAACATTCTCCTCAACAAGGTCTTGAGACGGAAATAGTGGTTGATTTAATGGCAACTGTGTCTCATCATCATCATCATCATCATCCACTACTTCCTTTGACCTTAAATGCCGTTCACATCTGTCATCTTCTTGTGATTGGGTAGCCTCTAGAGGTTGTGAATCAGGGCACAAGATGTCATGTTCCTCTGCAAGCGTGCTTGGAGAGAGGGTCAAATGAAGGATTGGTGATGAGACGAGCTCATCACTATATCCCAGTGTGGGATCACTTCTTTGACCAGACCGTGTATGGTGGGAGGAAGGATGATCAGAGTGAGGATTATGTTGACCAGACTCTTGGCTACTGAGAGTGGACTTGGTGGAAGACAGGGTGGTGCTTAACCGACTGGAAGCAGTATCAGCTGTCATCCAACCGACCACCTGTTCGCACTGGTCGGACCTCGAGAGTGATGTCCTGCGACGCCCTGTGAAATCAGACATGAAGCTAGGTATGGTGGATGTCTTTCTTTCTTGTGCTCTGGCACCAGGCACAGTTTCTCCGCGTCCTGACCCGCGCCCTGAACTTTCAGGATCACGTCCACTTCCCCGTCCCTTTTTACCCGCCTTCTTCATCTTACACAGAATATGTGACTTTAATATTTGAGTTTGAAAACTTAACAGTATTTCTTATAATTCTGCAACTGTACAGAGTACACAGAATAGGCTGTTAAACGGCGTTGAAACACACTGAATGGAATATGTGACTTTGATATTTTAGTTTGAAGACTTAACAGTATTTCTTCCTATTCTGCAACTCTGCACAGTACACAGAATAGGCTGTTAAACGGCGTTGAAACACACTGAATGGAATATGTGACTTTAATATTTGAGTTTGAAAACTTAACAGTATTTCTTATAATTCTGCAACTGTACAGAGTACACAGAATAGGCTGTTAAACGGCGTTGAAACACACTGAATGGAATATGTGACTTTAATATTTGAGTTTGAAAACTTAACAGTATTTCTTATAATTCTGCAACTCTGCAGAGTACACAGAATAGGCTGTTAAACGGCGGTGAAAGACACTGAATGGAATATGTGACTTTAATATTTGAGTTTGAAAACTTAACAGTATTTCTTATAATTCTGCAACTGTACAGAGTACACAGAATAGGCTGTTAAACGGCGGTGAAAGACACTGAATGGAATATGTGACTTTAATATTTGAGTTTGAAAACTTAACAGTATTTCTTATAATTTTGCAACTCTGCAGAGTACACAGAATAGGCTGTTAAACGGCGGTGAAAGACACTGAATGGAATATGTGACTTTGATATTTTAGTTTGAAGACTTAACAGTATTTCTTCCTATTCTGCAACTCTGCACAGTACACAGAATGTGCTGCTACACTGCGGCGAAGCACACTGAATGGAATATGTGACTTTGATATTTTAGTTTGAAGACTTAACAGTATTTCTTCCTATTCTGCAACTCTGCACAGTACACAGAATGTGCTGCTACACTGCGGCGAAGCACACTGAATGGAATATGTGACTTTGATATTTTAGTTTGAAGACTTAACAGTATTTCTTCCTATTCTGCAACTCTGCACAGTACACAGAATGTGCTGCTAAACTGCGGCGAAGCACACTGAATGGAATATGTGACTTTGAAATTTTAGTTTGAAGACTTAACAGTATTTCTTCCTATTCTGCAACTCTGCACAGTACACAGAATGTGCTGCTACACTGCGGCGAAGCACACTGAATGGAATATGTGACTTTGATATTTTAGTTTGAAAACTTAACAGTATTTCTTCCTATTCTGCAACTCTGCACAGTACTCAGAATGTGCTGCTAAACTGCGGCGACGCACACTGAATGGAATACGTGACTTTGATATTTTAGTTTGAAGACTAAACAGAATGTGCTCTAATCTGCAACTTTGCACACTAAACAGAATGTGCTCTAATCTGCAACTTTGCACACTAAACAGAATGTGCTCTAATCTGCAACTTTGCACACTAAACAGAATGTGCTCTAATCTGCAACTGTGCACACTAAACAGAATGTGCTCTAATCTGCAACTTTGCACACTAAACAGAATATATATATTTTTTTTTTTTTTTTTTTTTTTTTTCCCCCCACACCAAATAACCTGCTGCCCCCACACACAGTAGTCCTAAAAAGGACTTTTGGTTCTTTTTTTTTCACAATTTTTGTTTTTTTCCTCCCTACACTGCCTTTCCCTTCCTATCCTCAGCTCTCCCTGGCTCAGACTGAGCCGAACTCGCTGGTCAGGTGCTATACAGCACCTGACCACGGGTTCTGGCCAGCCAATCAGTGTAATGCCAGCAGCCAACATGGCTGCTGGCATTACACCGATGTCAGAGCCTCCCTGCACGTTTATTGGCTGCGCAGCAGCCGCAAAACGTGCGGGGAGGAGACCCGAACATGGCGGGCGAGCACATGCGGTACTCGTACGAGTACCGACATGTGCCGAGCAGAGCGATGCTCGAGCCGATCCGAGCATCGGCCGAGCATGCTCGCTCAACACTACTGATTATCCATTTTCATACATGCCGACATTTAAAACATGATCATGGAACAATTTTCCACTGAGCAGTTCTATAACAGCCATCAGTGATCCATAACACTGCAGTTCAGTGATACATAAGGTACAACTGTTTTTTCCACACTTCCTAAACTACTGAGCACTTTAAAGATCAAAGGGGTGTGCAGTGCATTGCTCTGCAATGCACTACACATTCCCCTGATCTTTAAAAGTTTAAGGAAGCAAAAGTACAGCAATTCTTGATCAAACCAGCTGCATCACAGGGGACTAAAAAAATGTCCATTGATTTAAATGAGGCTTTTTACCTACTTACCACCAAAGAGATTTTAAGTGCACTGTTTTACAATACATTGGGAACCTCACTAGCATTCAAGGGATTAACCCTTTGAGCGCCAGAGGGGTAGGCAAAGCATTGCAGAGCAATACGTTGCATATCCCTCTGGCACTCAAAGGGTTAAAAGAGTCATATAAACCAATGGGGATTTTCACTTGCCCATAAGCTGCAGTTGTTCTGTTCCAGAATTGATCCTTGTTAGCTTCCTGAATATAAACTAATGTATTGATATTATGCCCTATTTTATCCTAGATAGCCCTGATGTTATCTTGACACATACAGATGTGGGAAATGTACAATTTTCACAGTGCTACTCATTATGCATGTAACAGAATGGGAACAATCTAAAAAAAAAAAAAAAAAGTTTAATTTTATTAGCGTGTGCCTACATGGGTGAATGCTATGCATATACCAGCCCACACAAATTCCTCTTTATTAAGACTGCGTGAAAACCTGATCACCTCCCCAATAGATGCACACGCGCACACGGCCCTTCCCTTGAAGCAAGAAGCATTAAGAGGATAATTTTCACCAAGGTAAATAGGTATTAGGCAGAAGAAACACATTAACCCTTTGAGTGTCAGTGGGGCATGCAACAAATTGCAAAGCAATGTGTTGTGTGCCGAGCTGCCACTCAAAGTGGTAAAATGGATTTCAGCACCCATCCTAGTACATGTCCCTATTGTGCACTTGGCACATTGTGAAATGGAGCCATAATGAAGGAAAACTAACATGAATTTGTGCCTGTTTTGGAAAAAAAATAGTAATAATGCCCATTACATCTGTTTGATTCTATCTATCAATGATTTTGCACATTTCCTGCACCATGAAGACTTTAGTATATAACCCCAAATTTGTTTTTCATGTGTCACCTGTTTTCTTCCCATTACACCATAAACTATATATGTAACTGTGCCATTTTTATGGTAAGATGTTTTCAGCACTTCCCAAGATTGTACACAAAAAGTAAGCCCAGGAGCCATAAGCGTAAGGGTACATGACAGTAGATTGAATGTCCTGTAACCAGGTTTTATAGATTAAGATTAGTGGATTATAACTAAAAAAGCATCTACACATGGATTTGGGAAGCAAAGGGTTAAGTAAGAAGCCTACTGGCTGTGTGGGGTGGAGCTATGGCAGGAAATGGCTTAGAGGAAGTGAAGATACTTCAGTCTTCCTGGGCCTGAGCATGTGGTAACACCCACCCTCCCACCCTGTTTATAATGTTCTCATACAGGATAGGTGGAAGGGGCATAAGCAGTCTTTGATATGCAACACGCTAACTGCATGCAATGTTACTTCCTTCATGGAATATAATTCCAACTGTTATGCAGCCACTTATGGATAGGCGGTAGGAGCCTTGTTCCTGGCTTGCGGGGCCCTTATGTAATTTTCATTTCATCCTGGGATAATATGAAGAGGTGTAGTGTTGGGAGTTGCTGTTATGGGGCATATGTTTGGGTGGGAGCTTAGGTTTTGATTACTGTAGGGCAGGTTGGTTTCACCACTCTCAAAAATCCTTCCTAACCTGTTTTATGTATTCTTCTCCGCTTTCTCTAACACAGTTGGGTTGTGTCTACATCTTCCCTTTCTCTTGTTTCCTGATATTTGTATTGCCTTAATTTTGAATTTTACATGAAATGTTCTAATTTATTTGTCCAGGTGTCGTCATTATGAGTGACCTGTACATGTGTATTTAACAATGTATGTGTACGTATATGTCTGTGTGTATGCGTATTTATATATATATATATATACATATATATATATATATGTGCATATATGATTTATTCTAGTTAATTAATTGTGTGTATAAAGGAAAAAGCATAGTCTGTTTTATTATCTGTATTCACATATTAATGCCTAGAGGAATGGGCAGTCCTCTTAGCCATGGTTCCTCAGAGGTTTCCTCCACAGGGGTTTTTTCCTCTCCTGAGTGCTGAAGGATTGATCTTGGCGAGTCCAGTGACATAATTTGTCTCTTAATTTATTGGAATTCTGTTTGTCACAGTCGCGGGAGGACCTTGCCAGAGAAATGCATGTAAGATCAGTTTGACGGGGTGAGCAAGGAGGGTATCCCCCGCTTATAAAAGATGAATGATTGGGAGAGACGCTACTACTGCCCGTGCTAGATTACTACATGTTTTGATCCACTCTTATCGGTGCTGCCCTCACCTGGTGGAAGCAGCAGTCGAAATATTCAAAGGAGGACGGCACGGCATAGTAGGGTACTCTCATTGAATGCTGGTTATGGAATTTATTCTTCAGTATATGTAGTACTGGCA